>OZ018309.1:19067611-19245111 GCA_963969455.1 Arge pagana | reverse complement strand
GGAGGACATAACGAATCCCTATGTGACATAAACAATTAGGATAAAATACAATCCACTGTCGCCAAAATTCATAGTCTAATGAATTCTAATGGAAATTTGAATCATCAAAATATACCTGTATGCAAGAAACCGTGCACAGTACGTCGCCAGGCGAGAATCTGAATCCCTACCGGCACCTATCCATGCATAAACCCCGCGTCCTTTATTCTCTAAATATGGAACCAGTTCTTGGTCGTGTTGTTGCTCAGTGTCGTGCGAAGAGTGAATTAATTCCCCAGCAAGAAATCCCAAAGCAAGCGGCACGAGAGCAGGCCACGATGGTGCCAGCGAGTACCTGAAATAGAGATTTTTAACAGTTAAACATTTAAAGTACAAAACGGTCCAAGACGGTCGTTGAAAAAAATGTCACAATCCGCTTACCAATCATTAAGAGGTGATATAGGATTACCCTGCCATTGAGTCACTGCATCTCGCATTTCCGTTGTGCTCATTCTATATTCTCCTTTCGACACAAATGCATCTCGAATAAGTGAAAAAAACGAGGCATGAGTTTCCTGCATCAAATCACCATCCTTTGCGTCACCCTCATGCACTAGATCACTACTGTACCTTAAAAAGGATATCATAAATATTTCTTTGTAACAGTCAATATATTTATCTAAATAAACATTATCTACTGACTTGACTTCATCTAGAAGATCAATTCCGTTATCAAGTTGAATTGGTATTTGCATCATATCGATACCATCCAGATCCAGGTGTTTCTTATCTTCTTCCTCGTCATCTTCCGTTTCCCTCTGTATTTAAAATAACACCAGTGAATAAGAATATGAGAAATTTTATGATGAACTACCTGATTTACCCAGCGTTGCTCGGATAAAAAGATATCTATTTTATAAGTGTCTTTTTAATATTAAAACACTCCCTCGCCCTTTCTCTCCCTCTCCGATACCCTCACCCTCATCACTCGCAGTTAATTGTACTATGCCTATAACCTTCGCGCAAGTGCAAGCAATAAGTTTACATAGTTTTATCGCAATCGGATGAACAGTATCGCAGCACATAAAATACGAACAAAGGAACAAACGATTTTTATATATATTAGATTAAGTCCGCAGGCATACCTCATCACTGACTTTTACATTAGTCTCCATTTTTACTTCGACCTGATAGTCAAGATCTTCCATCTCAGTTTTAACATCTGATATTGATGATGTTAGTACTCCAGTATTATTTGATAATATTGGAGTTCTGCAATGCAAAATGCACATTATAAATGACGATTCTAATCTTGACGGAATTTCGGGCTTGTGAATGGAATACACACGAATTCGGGAAGATTTTCTTTTTCGTCGATTGTTGTGTTTCGTACGTATCAATGGGTTCCACTTTCACAGCAGTGGGTTGCCCATTCACCTCCACAGGCATCACATGTCGCTGATCATGGTCAATTGTATGCGAGTAATCGCTATTGTCACTTTCCGGTTTGACAGAATTAAGATGAACAGATTTCATGGATAAAGGTGGACAAGAGGACGGCTGTTCTAATTTGATACGCTTTTTGACGACTATTGGGCGATTGCTAGTCTGTATAGATATTTTGTGTTTCTGGCCAATTTGAGCTCTCCGCGTCAATTCAGCAAGTGAAATACCTTGTGTATTCAACTCTGGATGATTCTAAAATATACCACATTCATATGATAATCGATTATTACAAAGGGTAATATAACAAATAAGTTGACGGGTCAATACTATTAAATAAAAAAAAATCGTTCGCAATAAAATAAATAAATAAATAAACTTACGTCTCGCCGCGCTCGCCGTTTTTTATGGTCGGCTAACATCACGCGATACACATCATCAGTTTGTTCGAAAGCTAGTAACGACAATCCTTGATTCTCTATGGCATATCCATACTTTGATTGTTGAAGAGTGGACGACACTGGTCTGACATCATCTTCATCCTGATTTGGCTGAAACACCTTAGCGGATATGCCTTGATATGCCATTGCAAAACGTTTCTTCTTTTTCTTGCTATTATTCAACATTTGCTGCGAATAGTGTTCTTCATCTTCCGAAGAACTCTCAATCGTAGCTCTTAGGTTTACCCCAAGTTCAGCTCTCAATGCACTTAGTTCTTCCAAGTATCGCTGTCTTGTCCGTTCCTCAACTAAGGGATGAATATTCGTGTCGCATAGTTATTATTACAGAGAATGTGAATATACTTCGCAACTAGTCGAAGCAAGCAATTATCATTGAATTGATCAAAACTATAACTAACCCATAGCAGGTCGTGGTTTGTGCCAGTTTAGCTTGGATATCCGATAAGTAGGTTGACTAAAGCCTTGTTTATACGCATTCGACAGGAGGGCTTCTCTAGACTTGAGCAGCTGTTCAGCAAGCTCGTACGACCGCTTTCGCTTTTCATATAACAATCTTCTCTGTTGCGCCTTCCGAACAAGACAGCTCATCCTCTTAATATCAGGTCTGTATTGACCCGACGATAAGCGATTATGAAATGCATCTAATGGTGCAACGCCGTATCTAAAATGAGTAATGGATAAATCGACAAGTCCATGTAGGATGCACTATTTTTTTTATTAATTTAAGATAAAAAAATTTCATTTAAAAAATTTATGAATATTACCTGGAATTTTCTCTACTGAATAACATACGTAACGTTTTTTCTCGCTCCAGTTCTTGATCACAATCATCAGGAAATGTAGGTAAAAAGCGAGACAAACATTCCCTATCATTGTCACTCAAGTTTTCCTGCCATATGCTATTATAGTCAAATAGTTCTTGAAAGATTGACAAATGCTCGCATAATCCTTGGGGTAGTTTTACTCTTTTCCCTGCAGCGACACATGTTTCCCATCTCTAAAATAAAATATAATAGATTATCTATGAAGGCTTAACTGATTGAGACCATATCACTGCCACACTCTCATATATACACACATACCTTCATCTAATGTCATTCTATATTTTTCAGAATATATAATCACGAATTTCAATACGTAAATACTTATAAATAAAGCATTAGGTAAATATTAAGATTAGATGCGTGATATGACCGAGCTAAACTGTTACTCGCACATATCTTTGCACATCAAACACTCGACAAAATACAGACAAGCGTGTTATGGTTCAGCGAGTCGGTTACGATTACAAAGAAGCCAATATGAATCCTCGATATAAAGACATCTGCTGGTCGATGGCGCGCGTTAATTATAACTTAATAGTGGTGGTTAGATACAGTATGACACAAGTGGGCATGAATTTTGGCAAAGGTTTGAAAGAAAACACAGAACACTGACAACACAAAACCCTACAAACCACGGTATCTTCGGAGTTGTCGATATCTTCTGCAGAGGTTTGACTCTCGCTTCCACTACTGCATCGTTCGTCGACGCTGTCATCTCCAGAGTCTGCTGTACTGTTACTACTGCTGCTGCTGCTACTGTTTGACCGGGTAGAATCCTCGTCTTCCTCTTCTTCTTCCTCCACAGAATCTCCTCCAGAGCATTCGTCCATGTCCATCTTCTCCAGGGTCTCAATCGAGGATGCAATTGTTATAATTTACGTCCCGCGAAGTAAAACGCTCGTAATGATTATCAGTTGATTTCACTGTTCGCAACTAAATCGGGCACGGATATTTCCAGTCATAACTGCAAGTCGTCATGAAATTAAAACTTTTTAGTCATGGCGCGGACGAAATTCGGCCATGGATGTTTTCGTCTGACAAGATTTAAGGATTACTTTAAACACTGTGTAAAAGGCGTCTGTTTCAAGAATATAACGTCATCGTGACATTGATTCGCGTCGGTTAAGGTCATGAAAATTGATATTTTTTATTAACATTGATTTAATGTTTTGCATTAAAATAGCATTGATCTGTACCGCCATTGCCACCCAGTCGGTAAGGAAGATAACTCATCAATAATAGTCAACGGTACTGCCATCTTGATTTGGAAATTGGTTAAATGACATCGTATGCTATACATGTAACCAGGGATGGGTCAATCGGCGTTTCTGGTCGTTTTATATCATATCGGGTAATTTACCGATATAAATCAAAAACACCTAACTTACCTCCTAACTTCATCCTCATAGAGCATTCATCTATCATTTAAGGACGACTTCATTTTATTGTATTTATATTTAATATTTTAAAATATTCTACTTACTAAATAACAAAAAAAGCAATCTCAATTTACCGGAGGGGTTCAAATACCATAAAGAAAATCATATTTTTATATCTCACGTAGTTCGATGTGAAGAATGCGAAAAAACAGCCAACGGTGCAAAAGATAGATTGGCAGCTAATAGGTTAGGATTAATATTGATCATTCATATTTATAAATCCAAATGAAGTATGAAATTTCACAATGTTCATCAATCGATTACAATCGATAAAATATACAATCAAGATTTTTGCTGTTCCAGGAGAGTTTGTGCATCACGAATACAATCAGTAGCTCGCCCTGAGGTACTAACACCGCCGCCACCTAGAAAAAGACGGGACAGACATCGCCATGGCAGCACAAGCAAGTGCTTTTGATACAATAATTTCGACTCCTTAGTCTGCCTTAGTCGAATAAGCCGCTATTTCAAACTGGACTCAGAATTATTCTACCTAAATAAGCGATAGTTTTGCTATACCCAATATGAATAAATGAAAGTCCAAATGCAAATGACACTTATTTTTCTTCTGGGTTTCGTTGCAGAATCATAGATCATCTGGCGCTGCGGTCATGAATCCACCAGACATTCGTGTGACATCTACTTCATCTAATGATGAGATCGATGGAACCTTAGCTCATTTCTTTTTTAGATTTAACATACCTTGTTGTAGAATCAACTAAAGAGAAAAAAAATTAGTTTTCGCATTTGCCTGCTTATAATTTTCACTAGGAGGTTATGTTGATGTGAGGTATAATACTTGGAATAAAACTGGTGAGGTATAATACTTGTAAATTACCGACGTCCAAAACGGTAACTTACCGGAGGTATTTTATTGACCCAACCCTGCATGTAACCAGAAAAACGGAAACTAAACGGTGGGTCATCTACTGGTTTGTTTATAAATCATAGGATATGGCGACACTGGATAGACCGATTTACTTGAAATTTTGACGGTTTGTCACTCTGATATTACGCGAAAAAAACACTCGTGGTTTTGCTTGAGGAGCGTTCATAAATATGGAGAAAAAAAATCCAAGACAGTTTTATGTAGTCTATGGAGTGTAGAGGTAAGGGGGAGTAACTCTATATGGAGAAAGTATCTATAATATCGAAAATACTAGAATAGAGCTGCCGTAGCATAAGTTCTACATTTCAAAGAAAGCGCCACTCCACTTTATCTACTACCGTCACGGACAACTGTTAATTTCAGGCCGTCTCTTATGCTACATTAGTGCGATTCTGGTCGCTTATTGAACCCTTCACTGATAGCCATGTTTACCGTAATCTGTTGGCAACGTGCGCGACGAAGACGAGATCTGACGGGTGCATTAAATCATGCTCTTTAACCTAATAACCCTAACTAACGCCCATTTGCTAACCAATGATATTACTGAACGTGGGCATGATTTAACGAAAGTTTCTCCACAACGAGCGCTGGGATCGATTCAGTTGTCCCCACCATATACTCTGCACCTTGCCAATTGCTGAAACTCGTCATCAATCGTCGTCAATTCCACAGTATAAGCTGTAGTACAAGTCTTGGTATAAACTTATCGCAAAATTTGGCGTAATGCTTGTAGGTACGGCAGAATGTAAAAATTAATCGTTTGTCACTATTCAATTGCACAGATCTAGGAAAAGGCTAGCATATTTTAACGAGTGAAGAAGTCGTATATATCTATTTTGTTATAGATATTTTATTATATCTATTAAGAATACTCATACATTGCGCTCGCGAGAAAGGGAAATAACAATATGATGAAGTAGACCGCGTAGCAAGCCACCGTTCGAAGCATCAAGCTAAATGTATAGAGGAAACCATGCCGTATACTTTCAATAAGTGGCGACCGTTTGCTTGCAGAGAGAGAGAGAATTTCCAATTTCCAACTACCTTTGTCTAATCACGTTGGCGCTATTTCGTGAGCGGACTGAGAGTGGAGGCATTTATTCCACGCTTTCTTCCACTACCTCGACTATCTGCGACACTGTGCGTGTGCTCATTAAACAAAGATAGTCGGTCGCTAGAGTTACTCTCTCTTTCTCTCTCGTCTCTCTCTCTCTCTCTCTGCAAGCGAACGACGCTCAGCATAGGATAGTTTCCTCTATACATTAGCTCCATGATTCGGAGCGAGGTCGCCACAGTATTCTCCCTACATTGAAATAAAGCTCGGTCTACAATAGACGCATATGTTCCCGTTCCCGTTCCCATGGAGAGTTGAAGTATTTGGATCTGGCGAACAGCGATATGACATCTGGTGGCGGAAAAACTAACTATACTTAGGACAGCTTTGAGTAATCAGTATACGTACCACGCAGTAACACTTCTATTTATGAATTACAATTATATCCGTTATTTTGGATTGGTACCAGCCCAATTACAAATTGCACTTATATTTACAATTATTTTATAAAGATTGGTTTTATATCGCATATGTTACAATCACAGTTTTCCCTTATGGTCGCCATGTTTTTTAGGCACCGCCCATACGAAAGATCCCAATACGAAACCTATAGTACCGTCACAATCAAACGCGCGTTTAATCGTAAACAGTAGTATAGGTTTCGTATCAGGGCCGTGTAAGGTTTAATGTGCTCATGGATTATCCTTAACGAAGTCGCCCCCCCCCCCCCCTCTCGCGTTGGCCACTTATTTGAAAACAACGCAATGTCGATGAGTGGGGGAATTTAGGAATAAAATCTGTCAGGGTGATCCTGAACAAGGCTGTTTTCAAATTTTTGTGCTTCCAGAAGTTCAAACGCTTTCAAATTGATGAAAAACGATCCCCCAAAATGTATGCTCTAAATATAGACTCTAAGATAGTCCGCTTTCCCACTAGTTTCTTATGGAAATGATATGCAAGAAACTTCTATTATTTGAATGTTATTAGTTGGTGACGAATTTACCTGCAATAATCTGGAATAGATATTTTCGAAGAGAATTACAGGCTCTACAAAAAAGGTTTCTTATTAACTTTGCTAAGTCTACTGGTTCAAGTTTGAAGATCAAAGTTTAATTTATATAAAATTATCAACATAATCAAGTATATTTAAAAAACTATCCCGTTAACTGTAGGACTGTTGTTTGCACCAAATAACGGGGGGAGGGGCGGGGGGGGGGGGGGGGGGATTCGACCCGATAATTAAAATAAAACGAAGACGTGTTTTTAAAAATCTGAAACCATTCTTGGTTTATGTTTAATCCTGTTTCACGATACAATTGTGCAACATACGATTTTTCAAAATTATTAATCACATAATTTACAATCATCATCGAAACTCGTGAAAAAAAACATTGTTTTCCAAAATTCATAGCTAAAAAAATGAATAAAACAGAACGCGCCAAGAAGGAAATTAATTGTAGAGTAAGAATTTGCCTCTCAATAAAAAATTTAGCAAAAAAACTGAATAAACACATAATTTTCAACACGAAATCATGCATTTGTTCAAATTTTAGAATTAGGCAGTTTTGATTAAAATATACACATTTTTCAATCCAAAATTATTTATTTATCAATGGTAAATGACAGTGTCATAATTGGTAAAAAGCCCTGCAGACGCTACTGCGATGTTCATTGCACACTGGTAGCTAGTACTTTTTGCAACGGTGCAGCCTTATGCGCATCGAGACGAACTGAACTTTGACTGCGCAGTATGGCAGCTGAGGAAAACTCGGGAATCGTAACTCTACCTGGCGGTTCCGTCTATGAGTACAGTTTTTATGTAAGGGTTAGCACCCGTCCGTTGGCTTTGTTCGACTTTCAAATTTCGGCCGGGTCGATTCGACCCCCCCCCCCCCCCCTCCCCCAGTTAACGGGTTAACGGCTGTTTAATAAAACATATTACATATTTCTTGTAGGCCATACATGTATTTTTCATTATTGTTGATATATTTGTCGGCAACTTATGAAATTTCAAGTAACAAAAGAAGTTTTTCGCATTTTATTTCCACAAGAAACTTTAGTGGGACAGCGCACTATCTTCGAGTTGATATTGAGAGCTCAATTTTTCAGGGGATTGTTTTTTATCAATTTGTGACACGCTATTTGTTATTTATTTCATCGATACATGCTCTAACTTCGCCCAGCCGGGCGCCCGGGCCAAGCGCCACCGAACCCATGTCGTAGTGAGTTTTGGTACTCTCATATCAGCCACAGTTGTATGGCACCAGGGCCTCTGGCGTGGGGTTCGGCGCCGAATGCGGCCGAGCGCCCTGGGCTATAGCCCCGCTAGCCCATCCCTTAAGCCGGCCCTGTTTCGTATGCTTCACCTCCTCGGGCACGGGAACGGGAACGTATGCGTCTATTGCAGGTTGAGCCGTACGGTCAACATTTTCCTCTACGAAGCTGCATCGAAAACATCGATGTTTACTATTTGATACCATCGAATACATCGAATCCATTCAATGCATCGCTTACCGTATCAATGTATTTTATGCGATACATCTAAAGAACGCAAGCGCTCCTTGGACCGATTATCACAAGCTACTTCATCGAAACTGGAAATCAAACAGGACCGAGGAAAGTGTTTCTGATGAGCATCTGTCTACTCGAGGACCTCTTGGCTTACCTAATGGAAATATGTTAAAAGTTTGGTCCAATTAGAAACAAGTTTCCAAAATTATATAAAATAGCTTATAATTTTTTCACTTTGGTAGCTAGCTTAGTACCACCAGAAAAACGTTTTTCGAAAGCTGCACAAGTTTTAAACAAATGAAGCGGGTTGATACAATTTTTTTTTTCATCCAACCCGCATTGAAAGTGCGCATTTCAATGCATAGAACAGAAGCTGATCAAGCGAGGGTTTTCTACCCACGGGAAACAAATTGCAGCCCTGTTTTGGATCCTGTCAGCGTATCTTTTGTTTATTTCAAACCTTTATGGTTGTCATTTTAATCATCAGCTAAACTGACAGATAACTTCTATCCGCGTTAAAACTCGCAATATAATATGTGACGCGGCATGAAACACGATTTCAGAGTTTGGGTGTTGCCACCCCTCGCTTCGATCGGGGAGGCAAATTCAACTTCTTCTAAAATAGTCTTGTAATCCCTAGTAATATCATAACTATTATGCAAACGGTAACGAGAAAATATTGGGATTTCCAATTTCAAATTAGATTAGAATCCCAATACTGCCGCTTATCCAGCGATTACTCGCGTTGTAATCTGTCTCTTCGTTCAGACTTCCATTTTGAAATATTTCTAAATCGAATTTTTTCTCACCTAATCTAACTCCACGGAAAATTAATGAAATAAACACAAGTGGTTAACAATAAACGCGAGATTCTCGCGCGAATGACAAATTATAACCAATGATTCGTCTAGAAATTTGTCATTCTTCGACTAAGTAACAATTCATTGAGGTGCGTGTAATGTATGCGAAATTAATTTGCTTGAAACTGAGCGTCTTGCGATATTATCGTGGTTGAATTTACGTACAATTCTGAAAGTTCTGGTTATTTGAATGACATTCCCTAATACTTGCTAACGATAGACAGATTATCGCGTTGCAGGTTACGGGCGTACGACATACATGCAGTAATTCGAGACAAATGCCTCACGCAAGATATAGTACAAAATGGTCGTAGCACACAGTCAGAATCACGATGTTATAGCGTATTCGGCTAACAGAGTTAAGTCTGACTACATTCGAAGAAAAAAGTATTACGCTAAAGTGTAATTCAAAATACCGTGAACAGTTGAGGATTCAGTTAGCAGGATTCGTATAGTGGCCCTGAAAAGGGCCGATTGAGATGCGTGTGCGTATACACCGCTCACTTTGAGCTCGTGTATTTGGTGACGGCTTTTGTTCCCTCGCTGACGGCGTGCTTGGCGAGTTCACCAGGAAGGAGTAGCCTGACAGCGGTCTGGATCTCCCTGGAGGTGATGGTGGAGCGTTTGTTGTAGTGTGCGAGTCGCGAAGCCTCGGCGGCGATACGTTCGAAGATGTCGTTCACAAAGCTGTTCATGATGCTCATGGCTTTGCTGGATATACCGGTGTCCGGGTGGACTTGCTTCAAGACTTTGTAAATGTAGATAGCGTAACTTTCCTTCCTCTTACGCTTCTTCTTCTTGTCGCCTTTAGAAATATTTTTTTGGGCCTTCCCAGCCTTCTTCGCAGCCTTTCCGCTAGTTTTCGGCGGCATCGTCGAGAGTAAGAATTCAAAGAATCGAATAAACCGAACGTTACGCTTCGTCAACTGGTGAAGGAATGGGAACGACGCCACGTTGCGCGCGGTATATATGGAGAGAACGGAGCCTAGCGCCGCGCCAATCAGCGGCGAGCTGAACGCCTATTGGTGCGCTCGACGCATCGCTAACTAAATAAGTACCTGGAACGGACCAAATTTTATATCACACGTTTTTCTAACGGTCAACCGTTAGCATCGATCCTGTTCGAACGAGTAGCAAGTTTTTATCAATTAAACATGTCTGGACGCGGCAAAGGTGGCAAAGTCAAGGGAAAGTCAAAGACCAGATCGAGTCGTGCTGGACTTCAGTTCCCCGTTGGACGTATTCATCGGCTGCTTCGCAAGGGTAACTACGCCGAACGTGTCGGAGGTGGGGCTCCAGTCTATCTCGCTGCCGTAATGGAGTATCTGGCTGCTGAAGTTTTGGAGTTGGCAGGCAACGCCGCTCGCGACAACAAGAAGACCAGGATTATTCCTCGTCATCTTCAGCTAGCCATTCGCAATGACGAAGAATTGAACAAGCTGCTTTCCGGCGTCACGATCGCCCAAGGTGGTGTTCTGCCTAACATCCAAGCAGTTCTGCTACCTAAAAAAACCGAAAAGAAAGCTTAATTTCCTTTCGATCCCAACAACCGGCCCTTTTCAGGGCCACCATATACTCTATCGTAAAAGAATGAAATCAACTGGGTCACAATTTAAATATTGATCTGTTTTTCTAATTTCGGCCTGCAGTTCAATACGTTTATAGCTATCTACAACTAAAAGTATTTTGTAATTTGAGAATGACGCTCGGATCGCGGTTGACTCCTTGCAGCTTGGAAACAACCATTTCTAAAATTTACCGCGCCGCAATCGATCGTATTATTCCGTATTATTATATTAACAGGATATTTAAATAATATTTTCCTACCACTTCTCTTTACCAAATCCAAAGCGTCACATGACCTAATTATTGGAGTTCTTTACCCAATTTTATCAAGGCACAATTGTTTTATAGCATACTCTGCAATATACAACATAGTTTACATTCATTTATACCTCTGGGAATTCGTCATAACAGACCAAAGCTTGATGTAATTCTGGACTTGTTTCAATCAAATACACCCTTGCGTATAAATGCCATACGAAACTTGAGACGTTTGTTAAAATTTTGGCGGAATCCTCTTTCCGATATCTTTGATGTCAAACGCAACATCAAATTAATCATCGTTTTGAAGAAATTCTTATATGATTACTTACAATTATTACTGTCTACCGATCGTTTCCTGGTTTTTCTTAATTCTAACCGTAAGGCGTGGGTTGGTATCCTTTTTTAAAGCATATATTCTCGATCAGGCTTTTCAGCCAATATCTCAGGTGAAGTCGAAATAGGGATGCGTAAGTTCATATTTCGTTAACCTTGGATAATTTTCAAGTAGCCAGTATGTCATAGATTCCTATCAAAGTCTAGTATATTTCACCGTGTGTTTTGAATTTCGATGACTTCTGCTCTTCGTGTACAACAGAATCACATGACATCATAAGCCGAGTACAGATTTGAGCACGAAAGTGACGAGGCAGGTCGAGGCCGCACCAAACGCTTCGCGCTGGAAAATATTGTTGTCGGCCTTAGTTTTCAGATGCTCTGTTCACAAACACGTCCAGACGGAGCACGAATTTCTTATGATCGACTGACAATGTTTGGTTCGGTCCGAGGCAGTTTGCCGCATCTCGGATCGACGTCCACAGTTGCATGCTCGCGCGGCCTCGGCCTGCTTCATTTGCGTACATGCTCAAGTCTGTACGCGGCTTTTGAGTTTCGTTTGTGAAGTCCTGCAGCGCCACGTTGTTGAAAACGCCGTAAACGTTCACTAAAGCACGCTCTACATCGGATGTTCCCGTTCCGGCTCGTCACGTTCTCGTATGTGTCGGAAATAGTGACATGATTTACTTAAGGGGCTGTACCAGGCTGTACTTAAACTTCGTCACGCATTTATACCGACTTTTTAACCCCCCCTCCCGATATATTGTATGTAATATATTTTTATTATCAGGAATTTTAGCATATTATCGTCAAACTCCCTTCATAATTATTAACTCTATAGTATATCGGAAAGGATTAAATATGGTTTCGACATATTATTTATTTATCAAAAACTTTTTTATTTATTTGGATATAAATTACGTACAAGTGTTGTAGGATCCCCTCCCCAGTACCATAACGAATAATAACCATGTGATTTGACCCCCCTCCCCCGCTGTCCTCAACTGTGTTACGTAATTTAAGTACGACCCCTAAACCCCTGATAGCCAATATAACGACAATTTGTCGGAATTCGGCTACCGCAATCTGTAGTCAAATTGACGGAAAAAATTGGATAGTACAAGACTTATCTTACAAGACAAGTATTAGCCTTAGTCTTGTCGTAAATCTGCAGCTAATTTGTCGGAAAAAACTAGAGAGTAGAGGGAAAATATCGTTCATTTTACTGGAAATCTACCCTTCAGTTTGCATTCAATTTGTGGCGGTAGATTTCTAATAACTTGTAAGCAAATGATGCTTTACAGAGACTTGGCGTTAATTTGATTAAAATCACGGATATTCGAAGTCTTGAACAGAAAGTGTGGCCATTAACGTTAACGTAATTAACGTTTGACTAACACAGACAAATCACATCATCTCGTTGACGCACCCCCAAGATCGTATGCTTTCACAAACCCGGTAGTGCGGACCTTCGATACGATTGGCTGAACGTAGGAAAATACATAATTTTCCAATTCCTACGGGTACGGGAACGTGCTATGTACACGGCTATGGTAGACCATGCTTTACCCTGAAGTTGATCATAACTTTTCGTTGAAATATGATAACATATTTACACCAACTTTTTGTAGATGCATAATTTTCCGATTTCTTTCACTCTAAAATTGGCACCAACTTTGGGTTAACTTACTGTACATCTTTACAGCATATGCTCGACAATATCTGAACAGCAAGACTTGTTGTAAGTTTGCTAATTTGGAAAACCCACTCTGCCACACAGTTTCCACACGGGACAAGTCCACTGACATCGGCCTCGGGCTCGCCAAATTTGACAACCGAATGCGCGAAGCTGCGAATTGACGCCGTTGAACTTTCTTCTTTGGGTGTCATTGAAAATTGATGTTGTGCCGCTAATCCAGAAACAATTCCAAATTCAAAACATAACATTGCGACTGTTATTAGCAAGGTAAGCGGCCAAATCAAAGAAAAAGGGCTTCAAAACTGGACTCACAGGATGGCTTGCTGTAGGGCCAGCAGAGAGAGCAGCGTGAATGAATTTGTTTGTTATTCTGAAAACGGAGACTCCAACCTTCACGATAAAATTAAATATTCCAAAAGTATTGATGTAGACTCGGTCCACTCAAATGCTAACTACGGGCCGTTAAATAATTTGACATTTGACTCACACGTATCATAATCAGTATTGTAATAGTTACTTCTTCTTAGTACCTGGGTACAGGTACAGGTATCCAAGAGGTACCTACGTAAAGATACTTAGGTACTTTTTTTACATTAACGATAAAAAGGATATGGTAAAATAATTGAATACATTAGTTGTATCGACTCATTGTCATGGCGGCTACTTTTTAAGTCCCAAACGAAGCTTTATACCGATATATTCAAAAATAAATAGGTACGAGTTACTCCAAAAATGTAATTGGGTACAGGTACAAGGTATACTTACGTACGAAAAAAGGTATTTGTACCTAGGTACTTTACAACACTGATCATAATACACATAATACACCATTGACTGTTATTAAATATGGCTGAAGCTTCAACTATATTCAATGGAAGTAAACACTCCATGTTTGCTGTCTAATTTTCAATGTTGCGTCATAAAAATTGCAAGTGTACGCAGCATAGGCATTGATCTTGCGGATATCATCATTTTAAATTGCCAAAGTATGTTTATGCTGTAAGCACATCAAGTAGTGGCCAGGCAACTAAGAACTAAAGTCAATTCTGAACACACAGGTTCGAAAAGAAAACTTCGAACTGTGAAATTTGTCACTTTTTGTTAATATCTAGGAGACTGCATGGCAGTAAACTATTTCAGACTTACATCTCATCACAGATCAATTCTCATTATACGAGTATTGAAAAAAATTATAGCATAGGTTTGATCGCATCATCAATCAAAAAATTGCAAATCTTCCATTGATATTTATTCATTGAGTGAGGATTCCAAGCTGAAGAATAAAAGAGCAGAAACATGGAAAGCAAATAAACCAGATGGAGTTACGTGCGCTATATTATTAGATTGACGTGGCATACGCGTGCAAAGAAAGTAAGAAATCCTTGTTTTCTGTACTCGTATGTTTCTTCTCTCTCAGCATTGAATTATTAGCCGTCAAAATGACACTGGTATACAGACACTCACACACTCACTACGTTCAAAATGTAACACCCCATGATATTGTATGTTTTGTATAGAAAAACATAGAACCATGTATACTTTTGCATATACGGTTTTAATGCAGTGGATTATATGAAACCAAGATGAGCATAATATATACTTGCTGAACATTGATTTTAAAATCGTCAATGCTATCAAATTACGTCAACAGTAGTTTGTGGGAAGTTTAGCTTCATTAAAACTGTAATGGAAAAATAATTGGAATTTAAATGTTTTTATTCAATCTTAATCGCAAATTCTGTAAAGTAGGTACAGTAATTAAATTTAAATAAATGTTCATCGTTTGCTAAGCTTAAACAATCATTTCCAACTCTCTCGCGTAATCTATTGCTAAGGTTGCCAAATCCGAACTGGGAATAGGTTCTTCAGATTTCTTCTCACTTGGTAAGCCAAAATAGAAATAGCCGTCTTTTCCCAAATTCCAATTTTTCTTCGCTCCAAAAGCTTTGATTTCTTTCTCTGTTGTATAGTTGAGCATTTTTAAGGCATCTTTCAATGATATTTTGTCATATGCGTTCTCCATGCACGCCCCAATCTCGTCACGGATGGTATTCAATAGAATGTCAATGAAGAAATTATAAGATGCTGCTGGAACGTTTCCCTTGGCAAGAAATATTTTATTGTACGATCCTTCCATCAAGTATTGCTCCAAACTTAATGGATGCCTTATGTAAACATCGGATTGTATCTGATCTGCGGGTAATAGTTCCAACTCTGTATGAAATTCTGCTACTCTGTTTTGAGATAACAAAAACAAAAGATTCAAGCCCAAGAGTTGATATTTGAATGCAGATTCTGGTAGCTCTAGTTTGTAGTCGAAATAGTAACATTTCAACTGTGCCATATAGCGTTCAAACGAGGGTATATCTTCCGTAGCTATACTCCATTGCACTCCAATTTCAAGAACGTCACCTGTAATGCGAGACAAAGAACAATCATGAAGGTAGACAGAATTGACAAATTATATTAATAACAAACATTGATTAATCTTCATCACAAAAGAATTTTGATAAACCACTGAATCGAGTCTAACATAATTAATGCAACAGAAGTAAAGTAGATTTTTAAAAACTGCACGTACATATTGCACTAAAAATTATTCCTACAATATAAATATAAGATCTTTGACTTATAAGGAATACGTATTGAATAGTAGTGATATAGAAGTAACTTACGAGCAACCAACAATTCTTTCTGAGAAGCGGTGCTGTTAGATGTTGGTAGAAACATCAGCTGTGTGAGACCAATCTGAAAAATCATCAATTATGAGAACCATTACATATTATCGATTATAGAGGATAAATAGAATCACAAACATGCGAGTTCTATCAAAATCTTAGCCGATCGGTGAAGGGTACACAAAGATATAAGCAGAAATAACGAGAATGATTATTCATTTTCACTTTGACACATTCTAATACAGGTTAGGTGTGCGTTCGTTGAGAAATATCTCTGCAATTTATCTGATCACCGTTTAATATTATAATCTACCTTTAATTTGATTAATAGCTGACCACACAATTGCAAATTGCAGGGTTTCTTCGTCCACTCTTGTTTCAGAGTGTGGTATAATGACACGACTTCTTTCAGCGCCGCCATGACTCTTGATTCTATTTCTCTACCTGCAAGACCATTGCAAGACTTGCGCTCTACCATAGACTTATGGCGTGTCACTGATCTGTATACTAACTGGATAGCTGACTGATGAACTGGGAAGTGCCGATTAGAAGCGACTTCAGCGCCGCAAAATATTTTACCAGGAACTAACAAAACGCGCATATATATATATATATATATATATATATATATATATATATATATATATATATATATATATATATATATATATACATGTATGTAATAGATAGAATATTATATATTCTGTCTACTATCGCTTAATCAGATGATTTATTATTTCATAATTGATCATTCAGTGTTAGCATCTTCTGTGTGGGCATATACATACAGAAGTAAAAAATGAGGTAGACACAGATATATATATATATATATATATATATATATATATATATATATATATATATATATATATATATATATATATTTCGGTAACTCATTGACTACAGTGCCGCTCGGCAGGAATTACTCGAACATGATATGGGGACCATTTTGATAGCATTACTGGCATTACGTTCGGCCTCCTGGTCTCTAGTCTCCATGAGCAAAGTAATGAAACAGGGAAATTCTAAAATAGCGTGGTACAATAAAAGAAGGTTTTCACTCAATATTCTGGAAAACTAAAAATATCTACGTTGATTTGGAGATTTTACTGCTGAGGTCAATTAGGTTGGTATTGCTTAAAAACTGATGTGTGCAGTAAGCTCCCTGTTCTTTTACATTGAGTGTCAACCACGGTCCTTCATACAGGTTTGGAAACTACGGTGGTT
Source organism: Arge pagana (assembly GCA_963969455.1). Taxonomy (NCBI): domain Eukaryota; kingdom Metazoa; phylum Arthropoda; class Insecta; order Hymenoptera; family Argidae; genus Arge; species Arge pagana. The sequence continues at coordinate 19,227,887 of OZ018309.1, read as the reverse complement.
CCCTTAACGGACATACAGCTATTTCGCTTTGTGGCCACCAGGTCGGCGTTGTTAAACAGGGATTGACTAGGGATGGATAACAAGCGCATACCCACTCCTTTCTGCCCCTAACGCACTATGCGTGGTACTATATCTATAGCGCCTCACCATCTCTGAATAGCTGCGCTATGCCACGACCACTTTGGACACTAACTAATGGGGTAATAAAGGAACCATGCTGCACTGTACAAAATTGGCTTCGTTTTCTGTATGTACTACCGTGGTAGAACCCTGCTGGGGAGCCGGATGTTGTCCATTTTTGCACCAAGCACATGGCAAAGTCTACACTAGCAAATCGTAGCATTTTCTAAAAAATATGTCCGCTATATTACTCAATTTCATCTGAAAGTGTGTTCATTTTGTAAAAGGACTCTATATATTACCAAGTGAGTAAACTCCGTTTTTTGAGTTTAAGTATGTATCAAGTAAAATATTCTACAAGTCGATATTATACAGAGAAAAGACTGGAACTGAAAGGACATAAAAACGGATAAGTTTTCGCTTGTTTAAGTATGTAGACATTGAAAAATTGTCTGAGGTGAAATCGCTTCAAAATTGGGAAATAGGTAGATGAAATGATTCTGAACTAGAGAGGTCTCATGATGTAAAAAGTTTAATGCTTGTTGAAATTAATTATTAGGGGTCAAGCATCTGTCCGGACTAACCTCAATCAAGACTATGATGTGTATATAATATCGATGTTTAAATAAAACACTGACATACATATGTATGAATACGTAACTACGCAACTATTTTGTGTGCTCCGGGTACACCATTTTTTACCGGCTCGAGAAGAGTGAAAAAAGTTTTGCCCCGATTGCATAAACTTTTTTTAGCTCGAGAAGAGCGTAAAAACACATGTATGTCGGTGTTTTATATAAACATCAATATTATGTACACATCATTGAGTCTTGATTGAGGTTCGTCCAGATCGATCCTTGACCCCTAATAACTTCTTCAACGAGCACTAAACTCTTTACATCGTACAACGTTTCTGGTTTAGAATCATTTCATCTATCTATTCTCTAGTTTTAAAACGATTTCACCCCAGATTATTTTTTAATATATTTGATACGGGGTCCTGTGAAGAAGACTGTGATTCCATCATACAATTGGGCTCGCAGCTCAGTAGAGTGGAGAAAAAAATGAATAGCAGAGTTGGAAAGACAAAGAAGATCAAAGAAAATAAATCGTCAGTGAGAAATTTCAGAAGGATCAGAGTCTTTTCATCCGGAAAGCGAGACGATTTTGGAAAATATGGACTACGCTGAAGGAAATGATTACGGCATCAAAGATAAGGGGATAGAGGGTGAGTCTAATTTTTGAGCGGGAACATATTCGTTTTTAGATATCATGGGCGAGTGAAATGTGATTACCTAAAACCCACTTGTACAATTTTTATAGAAAACATCGAAGGTTCAATTACTGCTAAAGGCATTGAAACCATAGAGATTATAAGAGATCATTGACAATGATGTCACATATTCTAAAGCGAGTATGAGCTTACATTAGTGAATTAAAACGTACAACGAATTAAAAAAACATCGTGTATTCGTCATTGGCCTCGGCATCCAATTGCTATACCGTGAAGCACTGCGAGGGAATATTTGATGAAATAGTATCCTTCTTGAGTCAGTATTTGAAATATGCGATAGTTTGGCCACTTAAAGACTGAATCTTTTTATTTTTGGGTCAGGCAACGGTTTTTTCCAAATATCAGCCGTGATGTCGTCTGTCGGCATATATTTCACAGTCTTATGAAATGTTATTATGATATTGTTCCCTTCAGGTAACGCAGTAACCTTTTTGCTCCCTTTAGCTCACTCAATGCGTGAGCTATGACAGGTCTAGTGTTTATTGCTATATACATGAAGCACCTTACCAAACACTGATACGGAAAATCTGTGTCGTCGCTACCCTTTTCGAATTTTGGTGCTGGCTACAGAGGAGTTGTCAGAGTTGTCAGTTGTCAAATCCCAAATTTAGCTAAGATTTCTAGTATATAGCTTCTTTGATCGAAGTAGATTTCACCCTTTTCTCATTTCACCTACATGCCAAGGAATGCCAAGGATCCGACTAGCATTCCCCATATCTTTCATTTTGAAACGACTTGATAATTCATTTTTGAAACTTTCTTTAGCTTTGCGATCATTTCCGAAAATAGAAAAATTATCAACAAATACAGCTACCACTAATTTGCAATCCTTTGTCGATTTTACGTAAACACAACGTCCATTATCACATGGTTTGAAATCTAGGCGAGACAATATTTTATCAACTTCTTGATTCCATACTCTAGATGCTTGTTTCAAACCGTATAAGGCTTTCTTTAATTTGCAAACTTTATCTTTCATCTCAGGTACTTCCATGCCTTGTGGCTGAACCATGTAAACTTCATCCTGGAATTTACCATAGAGAAATGTTGTCGTTATATCCCAATGATCAATTTCCCAGTCTTTTTTTACAGCCATTGCGAACAGTATTTGTAAAGTAGAGCTTCTCACGACTGGAGAGAGCTTCTCCATATAATCTACTCTATACGTGTGAGTAAAACCTTTCGCTACTAATCTGGCCTCATATTTAATTACATCTCCATTAGAGTCCTTCTTTAGTTTAAACACCCATTTGTTCTGTACAGGCTTTTACCCGCAGCTAAATTACACAACTCCCATTCGTCATTTTCTCTCAGAGATTCAAGCTCACCATGCATCGCTCGCATCCACTTATCTCTATATTTATAGCTAAATGACAATGCTTGGGTCACAGAATTTAACTCACTTTCACTGCACTCTATACTATATATCACCAGGGGCCGCTTAGGAAATCTGGCACTCTATACGTTGCGAATTTGCAATACAATACAATAATAAGTACAATAATCGGAAGAACAATAATAGGATCACAATAACCATTTTTATTTCATGTGACAGACAATAAGAAAAAACAATATACTATGACATAACGTATATGCATGTATTTGTGTCTTTGCCCATAGTAGAGATATATTAGACATATATATTTTAAAAGTTGGAGTGGCCGCGTTTTTGCTTTTACGCTTGCGAATTTCTTGATAATTGTATCCCTATTTGCTATGTCAATGCGATCAGCATTCATAGATAAAAAGGCGAGACCAGAGAGACGGTTCTGACCCATCATGTTTCGTAAATAATTTTTTATTCTTTTCAACGTCCAAAATGAACGTTCACTGGTAGCGCTACTCGAAGGAAATATAAGATACATTTGGCACGCGATATCTATGTTCGGGAACGTCGCAACTATATTCTTCTCGCGAACGTTTGTGTCTTCCTCCGTCAATTGCATTTCTTGATAAAATTTCGAAAGTGGAAACATTCTTCTGCAAAATCTTTCTTAGGTTCGGTGGAGTAACGCGTCAAATATCAAATATTGCCTATTTATTCCCAACCTCGTCGAACCGAACGCTCCTTCGTTGCTCCGAAGCTATCCATTTATAGAGGTACACGATACAAGTTTTGTACATAATTCTTATGTCTTCTTTAAACAATTCTTGATTTTCTGGAATGCATTTCGCTAGTAATTCTCTGACTTTACGGGAAATAAGGTTTGAATCTGTGCAAGAACATAGCACTTCTCGAGTATCACACAGTATTTTGGCAACATCTAAGATCGAATTCTTCTGTTTCTCGATTTCCAAGATTCTTGGTTGAAAAATTGCCAAGTGAGTGCACCATGAACAAGTAAACTTCACTTAATTCATCGTCGAAAAATATCTTGATTGTTATAGGCACAGCAGTAGCTGTTGCAAAATACTATTTTAGAGGTTCGTTCATCTGGAGAACCCTCTCAATCGCCGAAATAAGCTCAACCATCTTGTTTTGCTATGGTAGAGTAATTTATAGTAGTTAACGTCAATATAACTGCATATATCTTTGACGATTGCGGTGCGGACGTTGTACACCGAAAAATAGTTGAAAAGCTTCATGATTGTGGATTCCACGTCTATTTTTAGAGTGTCAGTTCCATGTTGAATACAATTATGAAGTATGGGCGTAGGACATCCGACTCCCACTAGATCCTTTCCTAGGAGGCTTTTTAATTTGGACCATACATTCTGGCCGGGTAAACGGTTAACTCCACCAAAGTTGACATTGGCGTTATCGGCAGTGAAAGAGACGCATTTAGCCAGTACATCATACTTCTGAAGACCTGTGTACTGTCTTATACCTGATTTTAATCTTCAACCTTATGTTCCCTTTGTTCAGCACTTGAAGCACTTCGTGAGGCCCTGTATATTGGTGAGACAATTTTCCCAATTTAGGCTCTTTCAAGAGACCGACTCTGTCAGCGACTTTTATCGTGAGAGGACTAGGGATTGCAATCCGGCGTCGTTTTCAGTCCGGCCGGATCCGACCGGATTCCCATCGATCCGGCCGGATCGGACCGGATCCGGTCGGATTGATCAAGTCAGGATGATTCTCGCTTTCAATTCAAAATGAACTGTTAGTAATTTAATCAAGTGTCATTGTACTTGATATTGGTAAGTGGGAGTTGCAAACACGCCAACTGGTGGTTTTATCTTGAACTAGCGAAAACGGGTCGGCTGATTAATGTCATATGGAAATAGTATGTAAACAAATCCGTTTCTTGTGTATTATTAATTATTAAATATTGCTTAAAGTTATTAGAGGAACGTTAAGTTGAGTTCTATTAATAAAAAGATATGTTTCTATCAATGTGTGAAGTATTGGATCATTTAGAGGCTACAACAAGAAGCTGATGTTTTATTGAAGGCGAGCAAGTGGTGAATTGCAATCATTTAATTTACACCGGAATCTTAAAGGAAAGTGATGAGCAATATGAATTATTATCTTATTGTATACAATCATCTAATACTCGGGGAGACCCTCATGAAATAACAACAGTAATTAGTAAAGCTGGTAAGGTTATTTCCACCGAGTGTAGTTGTACAGCAGGAAAGGGTCAAAAATGTAAACATAGTGCCGGTGTTTTGATATTTTGTTCTCGGTAGGTTTTAATTATTGACTATATTTTTTTAATGTTTTATTTTTACTACTAAGCTTAATAAATCATATTTGCATTATTTTACTTTTTTTTAGTAATGATTTGACTGGATTTAAACTCGTTTCATCAACAGACAGAAAATGTCTTTGGAGTGCACCTCGCAATGCTTGTTTAGAACAATATAATCCAAAGCCACTGAGTGAACACACCTGTTTTAAAATAAAAACAAGTCATAAGGAATTAAGTGATGACGTCAAGAAGTTTATCAGAGAAAAGTTATTTTCGAAGAATTTGAAATCAGCTTTGTCAGAGCATGCGTACGAGCGTGAATGATTTATTTATAATTGTTTTTTTTAAATGCAAATTTTGAGGAAGTTAATTATCATAAAAACAGTTCCATGATTAACTGTTTTTATGAGCAATTTTATTTTAATTTAATCAATTTTGTACATATTCGCCAATGTATTTCAATTTTATTTCTATTTTGATGGAACAACTTAATCAATCTTAATCATGAGTACTGCGTAACATTTACTTCATCAAAATTTTGATCTGTCTAATCGTGTTTTTATGTTTACTTTCTATTCTATACAAGCTTTTTAATGTATTCATCACAGAACTGGAAGACATGTACCACTGCGACCTGCTGTTGAAACTGTAACTCCTGAGAACCTACAAATTATCCAACGTTTGATTTCACACTCATCCTCTTCATTAATCCTACTCAATCTTTCTGAACAACCTTTTCGACCATTAAGAGAATGTTGCGAAAAACTTTTGGAACGATTAGCTACAAATCCTTGCAATATTTGTTTAGAAACTCAAAAATTTTACAGTGTTTGGCAAACGGAACGTAAATTTCGGATAACTGGCTCTCGGTGTTACGAGCTATATAATACTTATCGTAAAAATGCTAAACCCAATTGGGAAAATAAGTCTAAAAAATATTTTTATCCGACGAACATCACGACTTCGGCAATGAAACATGGCCTAAAATTTGAATCGGTTGCTCGAGAAACTTATCACAAGTTAAATGCATCTACGAATGTATTTCAATGCGGATTGATAATTTCGAATGATAATCCTTGGTTAGGTTACTCTCCTGATGCTATTATTTTAGATGATAATGATATGCCAGTTAAATTAATTGAGATTAAATGTCCCTATGAAGGTAAATCGTTGCCTGTTAATAAAGTTATTCCTAAACTTAATTTTATCCAAGCAAATCCTGTAAATGAAAATAATTTAAGTTTAAAAAAAAATCACAAATACTATGGTCAAATTCAGTTTGGAATGGGCATTTTAAATATTCAAAAAACTGACTTCATTATATTTTCTTCTTATGATAAAAGTATGAAAGTTATAACAGTTGATTTTGATCATGAATTTGTCAACGATTTATTTAGATCTTTAAAATTAATATATTTTAATGATATGTTACACTATGCATGTACAAATGAACATAAAGAAAATTAAATATAGACTATTTGTAAAGGACTGTTGTTTAAATTTTTTTTTAAATGAATTAAAATAAATAATTGCAAAATATTCAATTGTTATTTGATTTTTTATTAATTCTCTCAATTACATAGTTTTAGTAAAATGTTACATATTAATTTGTAATATAAAATTATTCATTTTCAGATAAAAATTTATCATTCTTTAAAATTGGAGTGCTTAAATTTGCAACTGCACCAATAATTGTTAAAATTTCTTTACCTTTTTTCACTTAACCAATTGGCATACGTGAGCCCAAAACTTTAAAAACTTTAAGTCGTTGGTTAGAACGTTCAACGTGCACACGAGCTCTGGCAATTTTTGCGTTCAAGAGGGATTCTTCTTTAGAAAATTGGAGTTGTTCTTTCTTGAATGGAGGCCGTATGAGCTGAATATCTCGTTCCTTACATAATTTATCTACACGAAATCCTTTATCAACCATCACTGCTTCACCTTTTTCTAGATGATCTAATATTTTGGACTGTTCAAATATAGCATCATCTGAAACTCTTCCTCCGTACATTGGACTAATAAATGATAATATTCCTCCAGGAGTTACTCCAGTCATGAATTTTATCGTATACGTACTTTTGTACCGAGAGTAAGTTGATTGTTGACAACATAAATTTTTTGATCGTTGAATAAATATCTCCGTGCAGTCTAAAACTATTCTCACATTTCTAAAATCATTGAAGCACACCAAAAGGTTCTTAGAAATTTCCTCTTTATCAGGAAAAGGAATACCTTCTTTCAAACAAACATAAAGCATATCAATCATTTTAAGAATTATTCTCCGACAATGCGATGTTGATGAGCATTTAAATAAAACAGTCAAAATTGCATATGATAGATTATGCTTTAATTTTATAAATGTCATTATAATCTTACTTCGTAGATTCATTGTTTCATGTTTGTAGCTTGGATAGCCTTCCTTAACAACGTGAATTATAATATTTAATAAATCAAAGTTAATTATTCCAGTCAATGTGTTAAGCTCTTTTTCAATCTTTAAAAGATCACAAAAATCTGCAATTAAGTCCCCGCTTTTGACTTGAACACCAACATCAATTAAACATTTTGTAGCTGAAGCTAGATCAATTTCTGTAGCTTGGACTGATGAATTGATGAAACTACTTCCATCCTGAACATCTGGTTCCTCTGTCAAATTATGAGAATGTAAGTTCTCAAATATATCTTGTTCTTGATGATTAGATACATTTGCTGGTAGAAATGCATCCTTAACATTTTCTCTTCGTAGTCTCCTTTTTTCTCTGTCATCGTTTTTTTTTTTCTTAATTAACTGTGGTGTTTTGTCTGTGCAAGGCAAATTACACGTAGGAATGGCATTTTGTTTCAATCTTTGTTTGCTTTTGGAACCCACATCTAAATAACAAAGTGATGATTTAATTTTATTTTATAAATAAAAAAGTTTCTCAAAGAAAATAATAAACAAATATAATCACCTAGTGAAAAATAATCTGACTTCTTGAAATGCAAAGAACAAACTTGCATGTTGTCAGTAATATTTTTGCCGATTTTTAAAACAATTTGCCACATTTTTCTACAATCAACCTTTTCACTTTGACCAAAAGCATTTGTAATTTTAAGAAAATTAGTATTAATTTTAGGAAATAAATGGAACCTGACATCGAAGTCCCGACAAGCTTTACTCGTACATCCATAAACACAGCAATAAGCTTTACTTTTAGTTTCTTTTGGGTCAAAACGTACACCCGAATCATCACCAATACTTTCCATTCTAATTTTAATTTGTTATTTAACTAACAATTATAAAAAAATTTTACAATTGCGAATTGATGTTCACTATAACAATATAATTACCAATACTCCTTTGACAGCTGACCCGTTTTCGCTAGTTTAAATTTTAAACACCAGGCGGCAGTAATTGTACTTACCACTTACCAATACGAATTTGGAATTCATGTACGTGAAGATAACCCTTAGGCTGGCACGTTGAGTAAAGGTGCGACCTTGGGGTGTTTCCAGAATAAACAGTTTTGGATGTTCCGTTGCAATAAGGCTATATCCGCACAGCGATTGAATTCCTCTCTTTTGTAGCGCAAAAATCACTTCTCCTGTCGAGACGGGGTAGATATCGTTCTTCGGCCCCTCCGTGGTTTTCTCGGCAACCTTCGTAGACAAACCCTCGAATAAGACGTCGTATTTGTCGAAGTCACACGATTTGGTAGGCATGGGATCCCAGAAGGTATTGCTACCGTCTGCATCCAGACAGTTTCCTTTGCTCAAATCGCAATGTACTCCGCTCCGTAGGATAATTTTATTGGTTTTGAGGTTGACTGTAGCTTGGTAGTTGTAAAGGCCGATATTGATTCTGGCTGGTGCAATGACTTCACTATATTCCCGTAATCCATCTTGGTAACTTCCAGATTGGGTACATTCGCCGTTTTCACCTATTGTTCCGACCAGAACTGTGCTTACCGTGGTAGATTGATTTCTGATCAAGTTGTCGGAGGTGGTTCCTCGGAATGTCAAACTCCTGGACAAATGCATCATTTTGCAGGTGACGTAATTCACTTCGTGTAGGTAGTCTCGGGTGTCGATGAATGATGAGTGTGAATGCATCCCGCAGTGGAAGATGGTCCTAGAGATTTCCACTCGGCATTGCATGATTTCAGTAGCGTCGTATTCCAACAATTGAAGTAGCTGTATTGCCTCAGTTGTCTTTGTGATTTGTAGTTCTGGTATATCGCAATTACCTATTTTATTCGACTGTATGGTTGTTATATTTAACGATCGAGCCTCACAATCGTAACAGACCAGAGCGTTGGCCCTGCCTAGCTGTATTGCAAGCACTAAGATTGGCCACATTACCTGTAACAATATTCCCTGACTTAGAGCTATTACATTGACAATTGTGCTACTACTGACCTAAAAATATTCTTTCAGAAAAATTTTCCAATGGCATTTACGTCTAGCGAAATATTAATGATAATTCGTGGTAACATTACCTGAGGCATGAACTGAAATAAATTAAAAGAGGTTAAATTGGTATGCGGTAAATTATTAGTAATATCGCGCACTGGCGTCCGTAAGAATATTTGAAACGTCGCGCACTTACTGATGCCGTTGCCAGTTGTTTAGTAGGCGTAACGCCTCTTGGACCAAACGGTTCTCCTGGTTTATTATGGTCCTGCCTGTTTCCAGCATGGCTTCCTCGTATGAGGGTGGAGGACTCTCTCCCCTGTGTTCAACAGATCGCTCCGGCTGAGGTTCTATAATCCACCCTTCTTCGGTGCTGTCCTTGATGGCAAGTAAAGGGTACATTGTTGCTCGGCCTCGTCCAACAGAGAACGTGTTCCGCCGGTTTGTGCCTTGCTACACCCCCATTGGTCCGGGGACCGTCATTGCTAAAGACGGTCCATGGGGTCTCCGTAGCATCCTCTCCGGGTGTGAATCGATCGTCCTTTCTCTGCCAACACCTTGTATTCCTTCTCGGTGTCCGTATTGACGATTTAATAGCCATTCCCAGAGTCGCGACGCCTGTGATTTTGCACAGACTAGTCGACTCCGTAATTGCCTGTGCATCCCACAGGCGCCGATACCTCCACTTAAAGATTTTAAAGAGGAACTCCCGAACTCTTCAGTGTCCCGTACACATTCGAACCATCTTCTAAAATATGGTCTCTTTTGGTCCCCTCGTACCCACACGTGGGCGTCGGAACGCATCCACCGGAGAGGTAGGAGATATTCCTCATTGGGGGTGTCTCCCATGGTCCACCCTAAACCATGATGCCACCTTTCCAACCAAACGTTATTTCGTTGGTGGTGGATTCCCAGTCGTCCCCAGGAATGGACGGGGTGATACAGCCCGTATCGGAAATCCCCGTTCCTGACTTCAAATACGGCTATTTCTCGCCCAATGAATTCTCCGTCCGGCCCAATGGATCCCTGGACATCGCAGGCGTATCCAACAGCCATTTTTCCTGCGGGAGATTTTTGATTTCATAATCTTGAGTTTATTACTATGCACAGTCTTATTTCTGTTTTTCATTCTTAGTCTTACGTTCCCTCTACTGAGTACCTGTAGTACTTCGCGCGGCCCTGTATATTGGTGAGGCAATCAGGGCCGACGGAGTAAGATTTTCCGAAGTGTGGAGTACTGGCATAGGTGCGTTCAGTAGGGCCGCGAAGGGGCGGGGGGGGGGGGCAAAGGTTTATTGAAACGGTAACTGATTTATTAGCTTGATATCACTTTGTGTTTTTTTAAATCTTATTTTACATAAACATATATATTAATGACTGTATTTTCACTTAATATACTCGTTTATAATATGTTATTATGAATCTATCATCTTACAAAACTAATTCTTGACCCTTGACCGTCACATTTGTGTACGTCAAAAGGCTATCACAAATTGAGAAATCACAGGAAACGTCAATTCGTTAGAATTCGATCCATCTCCTTCATACCGCGAATGTAGATTTTCTGATTTTATTTTTATTTATGAACTCGTCCATAATTTCCTCTAAATCTAATGCTTCAGCGTCCTCTTTATGCACATGAAGCAGAGCTATGGAGTTAAAGCCCGGCGCGCACTAGAGCGACGCGTAAGGTACGGTTTCCTAGCGGCAGGTTTTTTACGCAGCGCAGAACCGAACACGTCGGCAGGAGCGTGAAATGTATTGCGCTGCGTGAAAGTGTTTTCCTCGACGCAGCGTTTTCGGTCGACGTTGTTATTGTATAGCGATAAAAACGATGATGCGAAACAAATTGCATGGGAGAAATTTTATAGCTTCGTATTCAACGATGAAGAGCCCATAGACAAGCAGTTGGAGAATTTCGAAAGCATCTGCAGAACACTGGAAGATGCAGATTCGAAGCCGATGGACGACGCCGTCCTGCAGAAGCTGCTTCGTATATTACCAGCGAAGCTTTCGCTGTTCCGACACGCATGGAACATGACTCCCAAAGATGAAAAGACGAAAGATAATTTCATTAGCAGACTTATTAAGGAAGATAAGTGACTCACTAAGAACGAAGTAGCAACGCTTGCACTCAAGGTGCAAAGGGTGTATTTTGGGTAAGCAGTCCCGGAAACCGCACCCGAGCATGGAAACAGAGAATAATTATGGCCCTGGAGAGAAAATTCATAGTGATGTATGCGGCCCTGTGAATATTAGCACGCCGAACAATACACGTTTTTTTCTCGTCTTGAAAGATGAGTGTACAAGCTTCCGGAAAGTGTATTTTTTGCGCCATAAATCTGAAGTGTACGAGAAGTTCAAAGACTTCTATACATTTGTTCACACGCAAATTGGAACGAAAATAAAAGTCCTTCGCTCGGACAACGGCACAGAATATACCTGCAATAATCTTCAGACGTTTCTGAAGAGCAAGGGTATCATTCATGAATTTTCGTCTCCATATGTGCACGAGCAGAATGGACGCGCTGAGCGTGAAATTCGTACACTCGTTGAAAGTGCGAGGTCAATGCTGCATGCAAAGAAAGTTGACAAGAAGATGTGGGCAGAAGCAATAAATACGGCCTGCTACCTACTAAACAGGACAATCTTTAAGCCAGGAGACACGAATACGCCGTTCGAGAAGTGGTTCAACCGGAAGCCCGTAATAAAACACTTGAAAGTATTCGGCTCCGCCGCCTACCTGAATGTGCCTAAAGAAAAACGGCACAAGTTTGATCCAAAGAGTAAGCACGTCATTGTTGTTGGCTATGATGGCGAGTCCACGAATTATAGAATGTGGGACGAAAAATCAGGTGTCATTCACATAAGTAGTGATGTGATTTTCGATGAGAACGCTGTGCCAAGTACTCAGGATAATGCAGGAGCTGAAACTATCATGCTGGATTTTGGCTTCAATGAAAACGAAGAATTGGCTCATCCTGCTCACGATCCGGCTCAGGTTCAACAGCTGGAAAACGACCGAGGAAATCTGGAACAAGACCAACTGGCTGCCGATCCTATGATTGTACAGATTGCTGCTGAAGAAATTCCTGAGGGCAGACGTTTGCGTGACAGGGACACCATAAGAGCACCTGACAGATACGGTGCACCAGTTGCTTTTCTGGCTGATATTATGCCTATGACATATCATGAGGCAATATCAAATGACGATTCTAGAAAGTGGAAAACTGCCATGGACGAGGAGATGCAAGCCCTCAAAGAAAACGGAACATGGTCATTCTGCTCATTGCTGCCAGAAAAGCGAGCAATTGGATGCAAGTGGGTGTTCTCTGTGAAGAATGACGCAGCTGGAAACTTGAAGAGGTATAAAGCAAGATGGGTTGCTAAAGGATTCCGACAACGCGAGCGAATTGATTACTTCGACACGTATGCACCTGTTGTACGTTATGAGTCAATCAGGATTCTCCTCGCAATAGCTGCTAAAGAAGATTACGAAATCATGAAGTACGATGTAAAAACTGCATTTTTATACGGCGAGCTTCAAGAGGAGATCTATCTGGAGCAGCCACCCGGATACACGGATGAAAACCCACCGAACGCCGTCCTCAAGCTACATCGAAGCCTGTACAGGCTCAAGCAGTCGCCGAGATGCTGGAACGAGAAGTTCACGAGTTTTCTGCAGAAATTCAATCTCGTGAACATCGCAAGTGACAAGTGCGTGTTCGTTGGTGAAGTGCAAAATCATGCTGTGTATTTAGCATTATATGTAGATGACGGTTTGATTATGAGCATAAGTATGAATGCGATTATGAGTGTTTTGGATTACTTGAAGAATAATTTCAAAATTACTGTAGATCGCGCGGATGAATTTCTTGGTTTTGAAATCAAACGTGAGCGTAAACATCGGAAGCTTAAGGTCAGTCAGTCAGGGTACATTGACAAAATATTGAAGAAATTTAATATGCATGAATCGAATCCATGTAGCGTACCTGCGGAACCTGGCTTATCCCTGAAAAAGGCGGAAATTTCAGTTTTGAAAATTCCGTATCGCGAAGCAATAGGCTCACTGTTATTCGCTGCGCGAATAAGTCGTCCTGACATTGAGCATGCCGTCAATTATTTGAGCCAATTCTTGAGTTGCTTTGACGAAAATCATTGGCAGGTCGTTAAGCGAATATTGCGTTATTTGAATGGAACGCGCGATTTCGGTATCGTTTACGGAGATAGTGGGAGCTCTCTTCAGGTAACTGGCTATACTGACGCCGATTATGCTGGATGTTCAGAGTCGCGAAAGTCCAGAAGCGGTTTTGTATTCATGTTGAATGGTGGAGCAATATCATGGGCTAGCCAATTGCAGAAGGTTGTAGCCCTTTCGACTGCTGAATCGGAGTATATTTCACTAGCTAATGGTGTGAGAGAAGCTGTATGGTTACGTCGAATGATGAATGGCTTGAGTGTTGAATGCAAAAAGATTATTGTACTCGTCGATAATCAAGCTGCAATAAGAATCGCTAATAATTCAGAAGATCGTAAGCGCTCAAAGCATATTGATGTGAAATTTCATTTTACTCGTGACATTGTCAATCGCGGAGACGTAGAATTTAAGTATTTGCAATCGAAAGAGCAAGCGGCTAATATTTTTACCAAAGCCTTACCAAAGCAGCAATTCAGTTATCTCAGAACAAAACTAAATGTATTAGGACATTCACAATAAGTGGGAGTGTTGAAGAAATGGTATTTTGAATGCCCAAATGCCAAACCTTTCCTGTGTCATAAATTAACTACTGACGCTCGTAGGGTAATAAATGGCATATGTTTTTCTGACCCTCCTTCGAAGACCGCCCGAGGACGGTGAGTGTTTGGAGAAGGGGGTAACCGCGTGAAAAACAACTTTTGTTTTTCGTAAGTTCGCGGGGCGGTATCGGTTGTCAGTAGCGTGACAGACCCTTGGCAAGTAACTGCGTTTTACTTTCTGTCATCAACAGCGCCTAAACTAACTATGTATATCACGTAATATTTTGTTTTCTTCAATAAATACTTTTTATTCTGCAGTCCGATTGAGTTCTGTCTTTTGCTGAAGGTAGAATCTCAACAGAAGGGGAGGAGTACAACGACTGGTTTTCGTCGTACTGAATGTTTGTAAATCCTGTGGCAGGTGGTAAAGGCGATTCCTGGTTCTGTAGTTCCATATCTGTGACAATTTTGAAGACGCTGCCATTGTTTTCTTTTTCTTGAGGTAGTCGCTGTCGCGCAAGATCATCAAGACACCGTTTGAAGTGCGCCCTGTCCTCCTTCCTTTCTTTTAAATATTTTAGGACAGCACCCCTTTCTTTTGTAGTTTTCGATTGTGGGCTTCGAAAAGCGACACCCTGACCATGTGGGGATGGTGTGGAAGTTCCAGTTTGAGATAATGGAGCGGTATTTGTTGTTAGAATTTGCTGAGATGATTGTTGTGGAGATGCTGAATGCTCGGATGCTTGTAAGGGTGGGACATCCTCCCCGTAATCTTGTAGTTCGACAATGCTGCATAACACACTCATTCAATCGAATCATCCGGAACTACGTAATTCTTAAACTCCAGATTAAACAAATTATAAAATATTCCACTTCTGAAAACATAATAAATGAATTAAGACAACATGAGAAACTAAAATGGCATTTGATATCACAAAAAATTTACAAAAAAAAGGGGTTATTAAAGATTGTACATCGTTGTGTCATGGCTCTCCGCAGTAATCAACGATGTGGTTTGCGCGCGATTTTGCGAAGGATTCATCCCTTCATAGCGCGGCTCAGAATATTCATATGAAAAGCGACTGAGATGGTTATTAACCGGAGGTATCGGAGTATGTACAAATTGCGGTTCATGGATTCCCGATTGATACGGGACGTTAGAGTTTGATTTTTCCGTGACCGATCTATATTCGTACTCTGAAACGACGGAGAATAATTTCGATTTCACTTCCACCTGCATTCGCGGAGAAAATGTTTTAATGGTGTCCGCGAGCGAGGAACAGAATGTGTCAATTGGATTGACTGCTTTCAAGTTGAATCTCTGAGCCAGGTAATCCTGTAGAACGTTCGCGACACCGACAGGTGCTCCTTTTTTACCTTTTCGGTTGCTGCTTGATACAGATTGTTACGATAGGGATCGGGAATGACGAGACGCGTGTGTACGTTGTCGTGTCTCGGACGAAACTGCCGGCACGGGCCTTTATTATATAACACCTACTAGTGAGTCTGGGCCAGGGTCGCACGCACTAGAGGAGCGCCTCTTACACGTCTCTTTACACAGATAGCGATGGAGACGGTGACGGGGATGATGATGGCAGTGCTGATGGCGATGTCGCTGAAGTGATTCTCGTCGAAACGTTGTGTCGAGAGATCGATGTGACTGTTACCAATAATGGATACGTGTTCTCATTGTGAAGGTCATCGAGTCTTATCAATAGTCATTTTTCATTGCACAGACCATGACTTTTGATTGTCGCAGTATTTTGAATCAATATAATCCATATCGCCATGAGCAATACCTGGTATATCGTCGTCTTCACCGCCAGCAGAATCTAAATCTTCATTTGAAGGGACCGTCTCGAATCTTGGTCTATCCTCGAAAAAGGGCTACAAAAAGGAGATCTGTTTCTCTAATTTCCGTCGCCTCCGTTTCGTACCGCAGTCTCCGCTTTTTGTTTTATTATTTTTTAAATGTTTTCTATAAGCATCCCGAAGTTTTTTCCATGCTTGCTTGCATTCAGAAACTTCAAATATACATGAAACACAATAAATAAGCTTTTTTCACTTTGTTCCGAAATTCGAATGTTCATCATTTTCAGATTCTTGGCAACAGGCGATTCAGTTAAAACGATCGCCTTCAGTTGTCACATGGGATATACTACAGTCAGAGAAATAGTACACGAAACGTGCAGAATAATTTGCCGAAAATTAACACCAATAACTATGCCCATGCCCGACAAAAATGCATGGAGTGATATCGAAGAACGTTTCGCATTAAAATGGAATTTCCCTAACTGCATCGGGGCTATTGATGGGAAGCATGTAGTCATCGAAGCACCTGCTAATTCTGGCTCAATGTTTTTCAATTATAACAAAACATTCAGTTTCGTTTTGATGGCCCTCGTTGATGCTGATTATCGATTTATATGTGTAGACATTTGATCGTACGGTAAGAATAGCGATGGTGGAATCTTTGCAGCGTCAAATTTGGGAAAAGCTATTCGGAATGGTACATTAAATATACCAGAGGATAAAGAACTTCCTGGAATGAACCAAGCAATGCCTCACGTAATTGTTGGAGACGAAGCGTTTCCTCTGAAACGCAATATCATGCGACCATATCCTGGATCACAATTGAATGGGGATGTCGCAAAAAAAACCTTTAATTACCGATTATCCAGAGCTAGGAGGGTTTCAGAGAACGCTTTTGGTATACTAACCCAAAAATTCCGTATTTACCAGAAGAGAATAAAGTTGATGCCGGAAAATATAGATAACGTTGTGTTAGCAACATGTTGCTTGCATAATTTTCTGCGAGAAGATATATTTCTCCCGAGTCAAGGAAGTAACTAATTATGAAATAAATAGTGCAGTGATACAAGAATTAGGAAACATCGGAGGACAATCGACAGAAACAGCATTGAAAACACGAGATCATTTCAAAGATTACTTTGTATTATCGGCAGGTTCTGTAGCTTGGCAAGCTGAAATGATTGTGATACGATATAGGGGAGGGGGCCTAGGCGGGGCGGCTCTCCAGATCAAGAAGAAAAAACAAAAGGGGGCGGGGGAAGGGGTATGCGGGGACTGATTTTTGGGGTTGTTAGACCCGGCGGGGTTTTGCGGGGGGGGGGGGGAATAATGATTACCCTCCGGGGGTTAAGGTTAACGCGGGTAGGAGAGCGGAGGTCCGTGGTTGCTGGGAAAGGGAAGGGGCTCGGAGGTCCAGTCGCTTAGGTTGACCTTTCGGAATGGCGCCCGGATCGTCGGAGTCCCTCGGGGAAGGGCGAGGCGGGCTCTGGCTCCCTCCGTCAGTAGGTGGCTCTGGAGGCACTGCCACGTGGCCTCGACGGTGGCGTACCACGTCACCCTAGCGGCGTAGGCCTTTGCCTGAGCTAAGGCTTCCCGCTGCCCCGGGGTGAGGCTGGGCACCCCTGCAGGTCTCGGTCGTCCCTCCACGGTGGCACGGCGTCGGGCGGCTCCGGAGGTTCGGTGGTCGGCGGAGGAATAGGAGGGGTGGGGAGTTTGGTTTGGGGAATGATGATAGGTGGTCGACTGAGGGGAGAAAGGGGAAGGGATAAAAATAAAGAGCAGATCTTGAAAAAGACGGTTTTGTGTATTTCCCTGGTGTGGGCTGCTTGCTGGCGCTCGTTGCTCGGTCGTCGGCGGAGTGCTCGCTCTCGGCTCGCATCCCGTTTATATGGGGAGAGCGCGGGCCACGCAATGAGCTCCCCGGCGCCGATTGGCCGAGTGCGCGCGGTGGTCGGCCAGCAAGAAGCAGTGGCGCTCACGCGCGCTTTTACAACCGAAGCGCGCGTGAGAATTATAATATGTATTTTCTTATAGGAACAAAATACTCAGAGAACTAAGTTAAAGGCAAGGCTAAGATTATTTGCATTGTGTGTAACAGGCTGAAAACCTGCATCATGAGCTTAACTCTCATTTTATTTATTTTTTCCATGTATACGTGTTCTTCTGTTAGATTTGGCATGTTTCGTTCCAAGAAAGAACCGTAGGGTAGGGCGGTGTAAGATGACGCATTTTCGAAACAAACGGTCATAAGACAATTAAAATCCAGCGTTTCTAAATCAACTTTATATATTTCAAATCTTTGACTTATTGGTAACAATAGAAAACTTGAATCAAAATCACAATTTTTATCTTTGGGTTAACTTAAACAAAAAAATTGGAAATGAGAAATGCGCACTTTTACACAACCTGTTGGGTAAGTTGGCGCACGTAATGTGAGGTTATTTTTTCTTCAGTTACGACAGACAGATGTCGCATTCAAACACACCATATCCAAGATATCCTGTGCACTTTTCATGCCACCATTCTTGACAAACTGAGCATTCAATCCAGTCTTCTTTCAGAGGTTCCTTATATATCTCCTGACACCCATGACATGTCCAAATCTTTTTTGTTTTACATTTATTCGGTGCTGTTTAGTTTAATGATTCGTCAGGACAGCGCTATGCAGAGCCTTGAATCGTGAGTTAAGATTAAGAAGATGGGTGAATGAGTGATCGGGTTGATAAATGAAAACACACAGAATCCGCGTAAAAAACAAGCACTTGCATCGGACTCAGTGGACGTGAATTGAGACAGGCCTCAATCTGCACCAGAAGGGTGGAAAATTCCTCGAAAGTGAGGGTATGCTCGCCAATGTCTCTTTTCAGGTGATGCTTTGTGGATTTAACGCCCGCTTCCCACAGGCCTCCATAATGAGGGGCATTTGGCGGTATGAACGTCCAATCTGTCCCATCGTTAGCCAGAAGACCGGCGACTTCGTGATAAAAATCAGAAGATCGCTTTAACATTTTCTTCAGTTCCACCTCTGCTCCGTGGAACGTGGTTGCATTGTCACTGAAGAGCTTGTGACAGATGTCTCGTCTGCCCACGAAACGACGGAATGCCGCAAGAAAGGAAACAATCGTCAGGTCACTAACGAGCTCCAGGTGAACAGCTCGGGAAGCAAAACAAATGAACAGGGCGATGTACCCCTTGTAAGATTTGTAGCCATGGCCCTTAGTGGTGCGAATTTTGAATGGGCCTGCGTAATCGAGACCACTCGTCGAGAAGGCTCGAGCCGGGGTGACTCACTCTGCGGGAAGATCTCCCATCAGCTGGTGAGCCAACCTCGGTTTTACCTTCTGACAAGGGATACATCTACGAACGACTGACTTTACCAATCGCCTCTCACCTAATATCCAAACTTGTTGCATCAATGCACTGGAGGTGAGGGTTGGTCCGCCATGAAGGCACGTCTGATGTGCATGCCGCACGAATAAGAGGCTTAGAGCGGAGGTATGTGGCAAGATCGGTGGATTCTTGGACTGGGAGGGAAGAAACGAATGCGCAAGTCGACCCCCGACACGCAGGATGCGGTCCTCCCGATAAGCAGGTTTTAATTTGCTCAAGGGATTGCGCTTCGGCAGTCTGTTTCCTTCTCGTAAGGTCTTAACTTCTGCAGGGAACGCCGCTGATTGAGCTAGACGAATGACTAGCTGGCGAGCCTCAAGCAGCTCCATGGATGAAAGAAACGGGGGAGGCAACTCCAACCCCTCTCGGCGCCTGCGCACCCTTACCAAAGGTTGCCTGCAATAGGCTACCACACGAACAAGTTTAGTCAATGAAGAGTAGCGAGATAGAATCTCGTACTCAGCGGGCTGCCTCCCAGCATGCAAGACGCGAGGACTGTCGGCGGGACGCGGCCAGTTCTCGGACGACCGAGAAAGCCAAACCGGGCCGCGCCACCACAAGTCGTCACAAGCAAGTTCAGCTGGCGTCGTTCCTCGGGTCGCAAGATCGGCCGGATTCTCCCTCGTCGGGACGTGTGACCACGTAGCCGATGGCAGTTCCGTCTGGATGTAAGATATCCTATTGGCGACAAAGGTCTTCCAACACGACGGATGCTTGCGTAACCAATTGAGTACTATCTGGCTATCTGTCCAGGCAAAGATTGGTAGGTTTTGGAGAAATTTCAGCTCCAATAAATGAAGAATAAGCTTGACGAGAAGAGCTGACCCGCATAGTTCCAGATTCGGGATAGTTCTCGTCTTAACCGGGGCGACCTTATTTTTGGCAGCGAGAAGGGAGGAATGGAAATGTCCATCTCCCAAATCTATCACGAGATACACCACGGCTGCGTAAGCACGAGAAGAAGTATCTGAGAACCCATGGATCTGACAAGGTTTACCAGTCGACTCTCCCAACCAACGCGGAATCGAGAGCGAAGAAAGCTCGGCGAGGGAATCTAAGTAATCATGCCAGCGTGTACAAATATCCTCGGGGAGCCGAGAATCCCAATCGCACTTCAGGATCCATAGATCTTGCATCAACACCTTGGCAGAAACGGTGATTGGAGCCAGCCAACCCAAAGGGTCAAATAAGCGAGAAATGTCAGACAACACCACACGCTTGGTGGCGACTTCTGAAAGCGATTTGAACCTCAAAGCACTGAATCGGAACTCGTCATGCACAGAGCTCCAATATATGCCAAGGGTTTTGACGGCTTCATCTGAGACGATTTGCGTCGATGTGGTCTGCTGGACTGCAGTCGGTAAGAGATCGGTATGATTAGCAGCCCATTTATCCAGCTCTATGCCAGCCCGACTCAACAACTCAACGAGCTCAACCCGTCTACGGAGATCGACGGCCAGCTTGCCGTCACCCGCGAAAACGTCATCCACATAAGTGTGATGCTCCAGGCATTGGGCCCCAAGTGGGAAATTCGACCCTTCGTCCCTGACCAATTGCATCAGAGTGCGAATGGCCAGAAACGGAGCGCAATTGGTCCCATAAGTGACAGTAGTCAAACGATAATCAACCGGCTCCTCGTCAGAACTGGGCGACCATACGATTCGCTGCTTATCCTGATCCTCGGGATGCATTCCTACCTGTCGAAACATCTTTACGATGTCTGCCGTGAAAACGAAACGATACCTACGCCAGAGCATCAAAATCAGCGACAGATCGGTTTGCAGAGCAGGCCCCTTCATCAAGTACTTGTTCAGTGAATGTCCCTCATGGGTTTGACGGGAAGCATCGAACACGACTCTTAGCTTCCATCGCGACCCGGAAGACTGAACCACCGCGTGATGCGGCATGTACCAGGCATCCGCGCGTGCGATCTCCTCTCTCGGCACCCGCGTCATGTGTCCGAGCTCCTCGTACAATTTCATAAAATCTCGATAGGCCTGCGAGATTTTAGGATCGCGGGCAAAACGACGATGCATGGAAGACAGTGACCCTAGGGCCATGCGACGAGTTTCACTCGAAACCTTTAGGAGATCCGGTTTGAGCGGGAGACGCACGACATACCGGCCCCCGGGGCTACGCCTATGTGATTGTGCAAACCAATCCTCGCAGGCCCGATCCTCGGGTTTTAGCTTCGATCCAGAAGCAGGGACTTCCTCGAGCGCCCAGAAACGCTGCAAAGATTGGTCCAAATCGATGTCTTTGGAACAATGCAACACTTGCGTCGGCTGCTCACTTGTCGGCTCCGCCCGCCGTGCACTGCCCTCCTGAGCGCTACCAGAGATTATCCACCCGAAGACGGTGTTCTGCGCGATGAGGTCTGAAGGAGGGAAGCGTTTCAATCCTTCTCGCAACAGCTGAGCATAAACGTCGGCTCCTAGTATAAGGTCAACGGAGTTTGGAGTATTGAATTGAGGATCTGCTAGCGAAAGTCCTGCGAACTGATGAAGATCGAGTTCAATGACTGGTTGGGACAGTAATTGTGAGGTGAGGCGGGGGAGAACCAGCGCCTCGGTTTCGATCCGAATTTCCGAGTCTACAAGCGATCGCAAGATAAGACGGGCAGAAGCGCGCGCCTTGCCAGCCACGGTACCGCCGAGCCCCGACAACGAAACGAGCGTTCGAGCCCTTGGTAGTTCGAGAAGCTGAGCCAGAGATTCCGTGATGAAGGAAGCTTCTGACCCCTGATCTATCAGTGCTCGCGCACGCATTTGATTCCCTCTAGCACCTACGACCGATACTTGAGCGGTGGCAAGCACGACCCTGCGCTTTGAGGTGGACACCTTGGCGGTGTGTACGTTCACATTCGCCGAGTTGGAGACCGAACCAGTGGCTTTCGAATCCTGAGCCGCGCCTGGGCTTCGTGGGAGCGCCTGTGATGGAGCGCGATGCAAGAGTGTGTGATGTTCCCCCCACAGTTAGTCACTGAGCAACGTCCAGACGAAGCGCACGCACTAACTCTGTGCCTTCCGAAACAATTAAAACAAATTTGCAGGCGCTTCACCTCAGACCAACGCTCTTGCGATGATTTGGCCTTGAACTTGAAACATTTATGGAGGGGATGCGCGCCTTCACAGAGAACACATTTGGACTTAAGGGAATTCGACCTCGACGACGTTTGAGCACTCGCATGAAAAATCTTGCGTGGTCCTGAGCCCACCCTAGCTTCGGGAGCTCTTTTCTCTGCCTTACGCTCAAGCATAACCCCAGGAGTCAGCATGTTGAGCGTTTGTGCTCTTTTTTCGAGGAACTCAGCGAATTCGGCAAAGGTAGGAAGGTCTTTTAATGGGTCGTAATCTTCCTTCCCTAAGTTGGCTAACGCCTGACGATCCTTTGCGCTCAGTTCGGCCTCCCAAATCTTTCAGGACTCGGGATCTATGCGCTTCGAGAGGATAAAAATAAACCAAAGGCTCCACTGCTCGACTGGCAGTTTCATGTTGGCTAACGCTCGGACGATGCGTTGTGCTTCATCAGCAAAGGACCGCAAATCCGCGGCTGATTCTTTCCTCAAGTAAGGCAAACCCATTAGGGCGACAAAATGCTTGAAAATGAGAAGCCGGGGGTTATGGAAACGGGCCTGCAAGGACGCCCACGTGCCCCGATAATTGAATCGCTTATTTTGAAAGTGGCCTAACTCCATTTATCTTCAAATCGAGATATTGAAAGTTTTGCGTTTCAATGAATTTAAAAATATACGTATAAGATACTAAGGAGTTATACTGCTTAAGCGTATCTAATGGCCGGTTTATTCACCTCTGGTTAAGTCTCGGATAACTTTATCTGGAGGATAAACTGATGGTTAACTGCAATTTGGTTTTATTCACCTCCAGTTACGAGCTATCTGCTAGATATCTAGCGGTTAAAGTTATCCATCACTTCGACCAGTGAATAAGTGATTTATCCTATGGATAAGTCGTGGCGCTAGTGACGGAAACAATGAACCGAGGCTGGCTACTCCAGAAAAGAAGGAATTGCAAAAGCGCAAGAGGTGTATAGATGCATTAAATAAATGTTAGATGCTTTAAACTGTGAGTCTGTTAAGTTACTTGTCACTTTTCTCAAGATTCTGTAATTACCGCCCGATTCTTATAATTTATCCCACAAATTTTAGCATAAGAAGAACAACGATAGATGGTCACAGTAACCTAACTTTCTGCTCTGCAATACACACCTATAGTAAAACCAGCGTACCAGAGAAAGAAGAATCTACATTTCTACGAAAAATAAACGGAGTGTTGAGTGACGGAAAAATGAACGCGATGGTGTTGGATCATGTGTTCGATATAGATATATTCTCTGAAACCGATGAGGAAGATGAAGAACCAAATGTTCGAAGACCTTATACTATGAGACATAAACCGTTACATTTCGAAATATGGGATGATTTCGATTTCGTTGCTCGATTTCGCTTGAAGAAACAAACTATCATGCTATTATTAGCAAGAATCGAAAATCAGTTACTAATTATATGGAATCAGTAAGTGAAATTTACAATCAATTCAACCCTTCGCGTGAACAATCTGTTGAAATTTCAATTCTCACACGAGGCACCAGACGAGCAGGATGCTCTGAATAATGAGTTCTGCAATTGTGTCAATATAATATTCATAATTGCATGAAACTTAATATTGATTAAATTATATTATCGATGCATAACAAAGTTTTCAATGGTTTGTCCACTATAGTTACCTTGTGTACTGATGTCTGACTGTTTCGGATGACTGCTTGAAGCATTTGACGGATTTACAGTATCAGGATCTGCAGTATCATTAGTCACAGGTACATTTGTATTTGTCTCCTGACCATTTTGGGATTCATCTAAAAGCGTATTTTGCTGAGATATTTCCCCACTGTTTTTCAAAAATTCCAAAACATCTGCAAATATTGAAGATATTGACACAGTTATGATAATATAATTTATTACTTATTAGTCTTATAACCGAGCACGCATACAACAAAACATTGGATCACATTCATAAGTAACAGTACAATATAAAATATAAGATATAGATTCTCTCAGGTATATAAATTAACGTGATTCTTACCATTTTCTTCAATATACTCCAGTTGTTGCTCATGTATCATGTTATTTGGGTCTGAAATAATACAAAACATGTGGTTTGAAAATCTTCTCATCAAGAAATTAATAGAGTATGAATAGCTTATATAAGGCTGTTGCTATTTGCACGCATCCATATACTATAAACGGTACCATATGAACACCCGAAAAATCTCCGTGTTGCGGATATCACGCATCTGTCTCATATGGTACTGTTGAAAATGTATTATTTCTAGCAATATAGTTTACCTAAATTGTCATTGTCGAATCTTGCTGACATGCCCATCATACATAATTGCGTCATTGATAATACTTTTTCCTCGTGGGAGTCTAATCCCCTACATTCGGGGACTCCACCTCCTGTTTTTGATAGTTCAGTGCGCAGTGTGGCACATTTCTTCCGTAACATCTTTTTTATGCTTCCATATTTGGCTTTGAGGGTTTTTACAGACCGAGCATAATTGCGGCTTGTCGCGTTAAATTCTTCACAAATACGGATCCACGCATCACTCTTATCTTTCCATGAGGTTGCATCAGTTCGTTTATTTTCGATTGTCGATTTATACCTTCCAACTATGTCTATTAGCGTGTCCACCTCTGATTTTGTAAAATTCGCCCCTCGCCTGTCTTTAACATTATTACTCGCTTCGATCTCTGTAACCAATGAATTGAATATTATAACCTCTTCATAGTCTGGTTCCTTGTTGAATTTAACGATAATATTTACCAATTTTACTTACCAGCCATTTTAGAATATCAATGTAAAAATTCACAATTTGAGGGATACACCTCATCCACGTAAAAATACCGAAAAAAAACTCTTCACACTATCACAAATTAATAAAACTTCAAACAATGACTAAATAAACGAAATTGATATAAGCTGAAGTTAGCTGAAAACAATATTTTTGTACTATTACGGCGTTGCCATATTTTCATTCTCATCGCTGCCCGGTTTTCTATCTATAGGATACGAAACCCATGACATGAAGTGAATAAAACCAAAGTGTCGCTATCTTGTAGTTAAAATTTGTCCGGCAGATAGCTAATCAGACATTTAACCAGAGGTGAATAAACCGGCCATAAGGATGTTAAATTTAAAGTTCCTGTTAAAATAGTGGCAATTATTAAGTAAATAACGTGCGTTTTTTTATCAAGAATGGAGTTGGGCCACTTTCGAAATTAACAGCCAGATTCATTATAAAATTTGAAGGTGCCCAAGTCCATTCAACATAATTTAAGATGTTTCAAATTGAAAAAAAAGAATACGGAATTTGTTTTGCATATGTTGAAAACACTTCGGAAACATAATTTATGCGATTCAAAACATTTTTTAATTACAGTACATAGAAAATTACAAACATAAATTTATTACAAAACAATTTACTATTCATCTACATTTTGTGCGTGTGAAAGGGATTTGAAAAAATCATGATGTTCTGGTGGTATGTATCGTAATAGGTCGATCATGTCCTTAAATTTTGCTGTTGTAACTTGCCTAATATTTTTATACAATGGTGCCAATACAATATTTTCGAACCTTTTTGGTCTACCCCGACGTGGTAATAAATTCAGAACTTTAAAATTTTCATTTTCATTCATGGATGTCTTATAAAAAATTTTATATGGTTCATTTCTGACAAAACGCATCCAACATATTCTTAACCAGTTTACTGATTCTCCATCAGAATTTTTTACTCTTTTAAAATTTGCGTCTTCTAATAATTTTGTCGATACAAAATCTTCCGGTCTCATTTCATTGAGAATAAAATTATTACCCTTCCGACACTTTTTAATAATCTTGTAATAATCTTGGGGAACGTAAAGTAAATTATTTTTTTTTAATGCCATTTCTACCACGGCAAAATCTCTATCATTTGGTAAAAACGAATGTCCTGATATTAAAAATTTATGATCTATAATTTCTACATTATTATCCAAAGCTTGGACAATTTTCAACCACATTAAAGCTACTTTAATGTTTCTATTTTGCCCGGTGCACATGTCACTGTAAGCTATGATGTGTTTTTCACTTCTTAATTTTTTAATATGTTTTACGATGTATGAAACAACTTCTTGAGCACCTCTGGATGCAATAGTTTCATCCCAAACGTACATGTCAACATTATTGTTATGAAAATTGTGTATACCAAAATTTAGAATATACATATTGCGTTTGTAATAAGCTACTGAGGTAGTCAGCTTGGGATACGGTAATGCTTTTTGTAAGTCTAACGAGAAAGCAAAATAATAATCCGAATTACGTGATACTTGTTCCTGAGCTTGTTTTAGTGAATTTCTAGCTGATTCTGCTAGTCTTAAATGGACATCGTGTTCTTCGGTGAGTTTATTCTTTTCTTCTTCATTATTCGATGCTTTAATTTTAATGTTTAATAAGTCGCATTTTTGGCGTGTATCTTTGCGCGGTTGGTGGAAATGTAAATCAAAATCTTTTTTAAATATTTTCCTATAAGTCCACTCATTAACGGCTTTTATTCCATTTTCCTCGCAGTGAAGCTCGTATAAATTAAACATTTTCCTGATAGTTAGATCTGGATGTAGATATCTTCTATTAGGATTATGAGATCTGGTATAATGGGATTCAAAATTAGGGAAACTTTTAATATGGTTTTGAACTTGCTTTTTCGCTTCTTCAGGTAATTGTCTTGATGATCCAGCCATCCTCCCACGCATATCATTGCCCACATTTGCAGAGTTTAGTACTCGTTTCAAGCGTCCTTCGCTTACTTTAAAAGTATCCAAAAAGAATTTTTTACAGACGGGAATTTTTCCGTTTTTAGAATTTAACAAATATGGGTCATTCCATGTCAAATCGACAAATAGTTGGACGCGACCCCCACCGATTCGGATGAATTTTGGTGGAGAGTTTTGTCTCATCATAAAACGAAGTTCTGCCAAAGGAAACAATTTTTAAAAAATTTTCCTAAGAGATATCCAAAATTAAAAATTTCACTGTTTTTCCGATTTTATGAGTTTAGTTATTTAATATTTCAGAAACTACTGAATATTAAAAAAAAACTCTGGTGCATTTTCAGAGGACACTTAGAGGTATAAGAAAAAAAAAAATTTGAAATTTTTTTTTGAAAATTATCAAAATTAAAAAATTTTGAATTTTTCAAAATCGTGAAAATTAACCGTCGCGGGAAAATTTTGGCCTGAAAATTTTTTGTATTATACCTCTAACATATCTAAAGAAATTCTGAAATTTTCAGAGGGGTGTTCTTTTTCGTTTCAAAGATATGAATTTTTGAATTTTGGCAAAATAGTTTTTTTCTATTTTTTCAACTTTTTTTGTTGAATATTATTATTCTACCACATGATTACCGAAATTTGAAGTCTACAATATTTTTCTTATGTTAATGGGATGTAAAAACAAAAATATCTCAAAATTGTATGTAATTATCTTTTTATTTAGAATACTGTTTAACATTCAAGGCTTCCGTGATCAAATGAAAGGATTAAAAGCATAAAGGAAGTTTTCGATTTTTAAGATTTCAATTCCTTTTGTCCTTTCAGGGTTTGTTGCAGTTCATTTCGTACGACGTTTTTTGGTCACTCCCTTTTCTGAGGTCGATGTCTCAGTCCTTTTTCTCAATCTTAAAAGAAAAAAATGATATTAATTTTGAAATAAAAGAATTTTGCGCCTGACAGCTTCGTGAAGTAATACATTTTGTTTGTTAAAATCTGCCAAACCCCAAAACTTCTCAAAAATATTCTTTCTTTCTTCTTCATTGTAATTTTTTGTGCAAGCATTCCGACAACCACAATCTTTGTTTTCGAAAAAAATTTCATGAACAATATTTCCGGTTTGACTGCAATATCTTTTTCCTGAATTCGGTTTAATCTTTCGCACTTTTTGGATATATGGTGCATCAATCTTTTCTCCATTGTTATTCGAATCTTCATCCTCTGACGACGAATATTGTTCTATAACTCTTTCTTATTCGCTTTTTTTTTTAAATTATTAATTACTATTTCTTCTTCACTATCTGAACTAAGTGGTCTTCTTCTGTTCTTCCTCATGGGTGCAATAATTTCTATAATTTAATATTAAATTCTAAGTTTTATATTAATTAAACGTACAGGTTAATGAACTAACGCAATTGTCCCAAAAATGAGGTTAACTTGTAAATACTAATTAATTGAAATTACCTTCATCGCTGCTTTCCGACATTATCAATAGTAAATATCTTGATGTAACTATAAATGGAGTTAGGCCACTTTCAAACTACACGGCTCAGTTATTCAATTAATTCGGAAAACTTATGTGTAAAAAATGTATCGTATTTTCTCTGAATATAAGCTATCTGAAGTGCGTCACTGATAAATAACATGAAGTTGTACATGTAACCATGGTAACCGGCAGAAAATTGAAAAACGGAGTTAGGTCACTTTCAAAATAAACGGCTCATATGTTGTTACTTCTGCTGTCAATTCCTCCTGTGTGGTCGGTCCGGGCACCCACGGGCCTTCGGTTCCCCACAGGGCGGTGTAAAGCTCTTTAACATCCGCCGCTTCTGGTAGCTCTTTTCGAAGGTCGTCGCCACCATCGACGCGTTTGAGTGCTATTTCCACTAATCTGCCAGGACAGTTGTTGAACATGTCCTGGCAACGCGCGTAATTAAACTTACGCATATTGGTTCGGGTTGCCTGCCCAACCCGACCTCTCCTATCACTTTGGGTGCGGCCTTTCTTCGTCGACTTTCTCATCGCCGTTTCATCATCTTCTGGAGCCAGACGAGGCGTTATCTCCGCCTCGACTAGCTCGTCCACCCATCTCCGCATCTCGTTGTCGGTTTTATTACCGGAATCCCAAGAAGCCGACATTTTCTCCTTCAGCTCCTTCAGACTCTTACCTTCAGGTTTCCATTCTTGTAATCTTCGGCCGATCGACGCCCTCATCGTCGATTGCCACTCGCCTCCGCCGGCGATCGCACCAGGCGCCCCCGACCCGCCGCCCCCGGCAGCCGCGCCACGCGGACTGCCGCCATCGGAGCCAGCGGCCCCGGGCACGCCCGAATCCGACGCCGCGCCGTCGCGTCCCGCCCGAAAACTTGTTTCTTCGACCACTGAGATTTGGTCATCACTCTGCGCATCACTATGTCCGTCCGCGGTATCTAACACATCATGTAAGCTCGACTCCGACTCCGAGCTTGCGGAACTTAACGTGAGCGCACTCCTTTTATCACTTGTCTGCCTCAGTGTTTTTTCAGGCATAAACTGTCTGATTTGGACGTTCGGAAACCTTTTTTTTTTTTTTTTTTTTATAAGTATAATGTTTATTCCCTTGCGGGGTACATTGCGGACTCCCGCTCCGCTCACATGAATCCTTAAAGCTACCTTACGTACTATTCTATTTCTATCCTTTTTTCACACGCAGTACTAGAGAGAGAGAGCTCCACTCAACCTTCTCACCGCATTCATTCTTCCTCTCATACCGGACTTCCGTTTCCGCCGCTCGTGATCTACCTCTCCCTTTTGCTGCCCTCTACTCCACCATCTCCGCCTCTCTGATCCTTTCCTTTTTCTCCCTTCTCCATCCGTCTATCCTTTCCACCCATTTCTCCCCTAACCCCTCGTCGCCTAACACCTCCCCCCTTGCTTCTTGCCATCCTCTTGCCTCCCCCCAATCTGTGCACTCTTCCCACACATCCTCCCATGTTTCCTCCGCCGTCTCGCACATCCTGCATAACCTATTTTCCCTCGTCTCCCAATATCTGGTCCCCCTCATCTCCTCCCCCAGCCTGTATCTCGCCATCCTCTTCCACCTCACTTCCTCCCACCCTTTCCTCAGATACCCCGGTACCCCCGCTCGTTTCACGAATCTGTACTCCTTGTTTCCTCTCGCCTCTCTGATCCTCGTCCACCTTTCCTCCTCCTGCTTTGCCCTTTCCATCCTCACTAAGTCCTCGCCTCTCATCCCCCCCTCCTCCCATCTCCTCACTACCTCCTCCCCTTCCCATCCTTTTCCCTCGTAGAACTTCCTCCTCTCCTCCTCCCACCCCTCACATCCCCTCGCCATTCTCGCCCTCCTTTTTATTTCTCCCCAGCATCTTCTCGCCAGCTCCCCTCCCCCACCCTCCTCCAACTTCCTCTCATACCCCCATGCCCTCATGCCTGCTCTCGCCTCCAACGTTTCCCTTTGCAGTTCCTCCCTCACTGCATAGCCTGGCACCCTTCTTGTCACTCCCAACACCCATCTCAGATACCTGTCGTGTATCATTTCCACCTCCTCTCTTCTTTCCCAGCCCCATATTTCCACCCCATATCCCAGCACCGGCCACACCATTCTGTCGAATAGCCACAGCCTTCTGCCCCAGTCCTTACCAAACTTCCTCTTTCCTATCCCCCACACCTGCCCCATCGCTTTCGCCGCCTTTTCTACTCTTTCCTCCACATGGTCCTTCTGACCTCCATCCGCCCGCACCACATACCCTAAGTATTTATAACTCTTCACCTCCTCTATCTCCGTCCTCTTCCACCACCATTTCACCTTCTTTTTCCTACCTCCCCCTACCTTACATCTCATCACCTTCGTCTTCCCAGTGTTCACCTCTAGCCCTTTCCCCTCCAGGTATCTCTCCAGTTTCCCTATCATTCCCTTCATCTCCTCTTCCCCTCTTGCCATCAATACCAGATGGACGTTCGGAAACCTGTCGTTCCGGTAAATCTTCGCCAGCTCTTTGAGCCTGGCCACTTCTTCATCCGTCCAGGCGGTCTGTTTCCTGCCGGGTTTACCGGCGGGCTTTTCAGCCGCCTGGCGGAGCTTGTCATTTCGCGCAGCAGGGTGCTCATGTCTTTCGTGTTGCGACAGACCTATTTGAGTTTTGAAGTTTCTGTCGCAAGCACAACACTGAAAGGCCTGTGGGGCCGTCACTGTTTTCCCCTTACACTTGGCGTAATGGCACCGGGCACTATGCAAACCGGCCCAAATCTTATCACATTTTGCTCAATGCCACTTGAGACATGACTTCGGGTGCTGCTCCCCGAAGTGCTCCAAGAGCAAAGAGTCTTTCAGAAAAATAAGTTGCCTTTTGTGTTGCGCCACGCACGCCGGGCATTTCACTCCCCCAATTGTTAATGGGATTCTCATTTCATAATTCTTTTTCGCAATCGTAGACCTAGTTCGTACCACATCGTCATCGTTGGCCCCCTGAATAACGGCTAACGCCGTCGCAGAGCCCCCGGGGCCTGGTGACTCTACGTCCGAGGCTTCGCTTGAGGTTTCATCCATTTTTTGGTTTCAAGCAATCATTGCGTTCATTGTTTGGTAATATCCAGAATCATGTCCGTATCGTAAGCATGTCGTCATAAAAAGCCAATATGCGAATAGGCCGCAGCCTGTATTCGTTACACCACCTGTAAGAAGGCCGAAGCCGGTGTGAGTTTCGCCGAGGCGCGGAGGGCAGCCATGACTCTCGTAGGAGAGACACAGGCCCCCGACCGTTGCCGTTGCGGCGGCCCCCGCCGTTCTTATGGATTTTCCCCGTCTGCCGGTACACCGACAGGCGGGTAGGTGGTTAGGTAGCCCCCTTCGTGGAATAAGCTCTGCCCCTTACTTTGGAACATCTCATGAAGGAGGGCACTTGATTTTTCTGGGCTCTCCTTCCGCAGAGCGGTCGGTTCCCAGAAGACCTTCCAGTACAGAAAGGCTACGACCAGTCGTTCGAGAGAGAGTCGTAGACACTTCCTCGCAGAGGCAGTTCTTTGTTTCCCTGTCCGCGTGCGCGCATTGGCAACGCTAAGGTACTTGTGGCGGGAACCACGAAGAGGTGACTGCTTGCTAAACCATGCTCCCCTTAAGAGAGTCATAGTTACTCCCGCCAAGTTAGTATGCAAAAGCATGTCAGGTAAAGAAGAGCATTGCTCAATTCTTTATTTTAAAAGTTGATAGTGTTTCGATCGATCGCGAGTGACTTTCCGACGAACTTTATTTGAAGACTCTTGTAATAAAGCTCTTCCGTTAAGAGTTGAAATGCGGAATTGTCTGCGATTCCATAGGTCGTTGCCTACTCCGTGTTCGAAAACACTGTTCTCATTGGCGATCCATTGAGGTGGGATCGCATTCCGAAAACGATAGCAAAAGCAATCACGCTCATTAGCAGTGATTCTCTGAATGCGATAACGCATTATTGCTGAGCTTGAAGCAATCCCAGAAATTGTTTGGGTGTAGCTATTCGTGGCACCTTGCTTCAGAGCGATGTTTCGGTTCGGTTCGATTTCACTATCCTCGAGAGAGCGAGTAGTGAACGATACTTGAGCTAATGATCCACTTGGAGACGAAGGAAAAGTAGCAATAGCTTTGGTTTTTGAATTTTTGATCCGCTCTCCGAATGATCTTATGAGTCGCTCAAACAATGGAATGTTTGCGATGTTGCGAACTTCAGGATTTTGGGCTGTAACTCTAGCCTCTTCAAGTGTCGTCCTCTGGTCTTCGGTTATCCTCTCTTTTCTGCTCCAACATAGTAAGTTGGCTGTTGGTAACGTTGCGTTAACCGCTTGAGATCGAAGTGCGGCGGGCAAGTCCCAATCTTGAGCTCTTTCCGCGTTAAGATCTGCCTGCATCTTAAGTACAGCGATGATCGGTGCGGGCATGGTTTCATACAATACGTGTGTTACGTTGGAAACCCTGCCGAAGGAACCTTGAAGACCATTGTGAATATCAGCTGTTGGATAGGACTGCAGGGTATGTTTGAAACTCCTGCCTGATGCGTCACGTATGTGGCCAATTCCCGTAAGATACATTTGAATATCGGTAGGTAATAGCATCTCTTGTGCTATGGCCCTCGTGAATTGAAGATGCTCGAAAGTACGAGCACCATTTGCATCAGCTACGTCCAGAAGCCTTTTCCAGAGTGCGATTACACAGTAATACTGGTAAGCGCAGAAAGGCACGTACTTTCTCATTGATCTGTCGAATGTCATCTGACAATCGTATGAAGTACGAATCAGCTGTACGAAAGCACTATAATCCACTTGAAAATCACGGCTCCCGGCGACTTTAACGAAGCCTTGAACGCCATCAATTACGAGCATGTCGTTAATCAAAGGATCGTTCTTCTCAACACTAGCCGTAGGGTTCTTGGCTTTTGGTGCGAGATCGGGAATCGATTCAAGGGTTTTCCCATCCCTCTTAAAATTTGATCGGCGTTGGGACTTTAGAGCTGGGGGTTCATCGGGGTGCGCTTGATCCGACGCTTAATTACCGGCTCGGCGCGGTGCGCCGCCACGGCCACGTGCGGGTCTGCGTCCTCTGAATCCTCCACGTCTCATCGATGTTGTTGTTAGTACATTATCTTGGTGTTCTGACATAATGTGTATGTTTTGCGTCTACTAGACTTTAATACAAAATTTTAACAATTTTGGTTAAGAGAGTGTTACTGAGTGGGCAAGGATGAGTGTCCGGATCGAATAGATGTTACACACTCCGTTACTTTATAAGAATGTTATTTATTTTACACAAAAAAACACCCTCTCTATACACAGCTTTGTACACTTTCACTACACCAATTCGATTGTTTTGATGAATGTCTGTATAATTTACAATGGATGAGTGCACTTGATTGAATTGATTTGTATGATTGTCGTATGTATCTACCTGTATGTAGATATACACGTAAACGCGCCGTAATGCTTCGCGGGCCACGAGGTGAATTGTATTAATTCCCGCGTGCCGAGTGCTGATTGTTCGATGTCTAACAGTATAAAAAATGCACCGATGCGACAATTATTTATCGTAGCCCCTGTGTATCAGGGCAGCAGGCTGCGAAGCTACGATTGAGTGAAGGAGTGAATTAATTATCGCGATTGCTACTTATTCAAGGTTACAATGATTGCTCGAGAAACACGTCCGCGTCGTTTTCGCTGTACCGTTAACTGTTTCGCATGCATGTACGTGCGTTGAGTGCCTAGGTCAGTGGTGGCCCTTGACGATACCGTGTCAAGTTCTAATTGGTCAAGACAGAGTGGCGTGAATTTTGGTGGCCGTAATTGGTCAATGTCAAGGCCGAGTGCGTACGCAAGACGTGTGTCCCCGCTCGAGCGCGTGAACTGCGAGCGAGCGCAGGTGTGACGTTCGTATGTGTGAGTGCTAGGTTTAGAGCGGGCAATCCGAAACAATTGTCAATGGAAAGCCTTTGGCTTGCATTAGTTTTATATGAGCCACCAATTTCTTCTCGTTTTCTTCTCCAAATAAACTAGATGGTCCCATGGGCCCCTTTTTGTCATTATTTTTTTTCAATCTTCTTTCTTATGTTTTTCTAGGAATTTTGTAGTAATTAGCTGCGGCACGCACGGAAAATTCATCATTTTTTACAGCACGCATAGCTGTTTTTAGTGATTCTTCACACCAATTGCCTCTCACCGGTACTGCCATCCGCGTGTATTTATTAGGCATCTAAAACAAATAGGAAAATAATAAATTATTTGAATAAGATATAATGTTTGTATCATTGGTATAAGATGGCCATATGGTCATCACATACCAACTACCGCTGGCCATCTCTCCTTTTTTACAGGAGAGATGACCACACCTAAAAAAAAAGTCGCAACACGACATGAGTAATTGTGAGGTTAGGACAAAATATTACTCGTATACTTTGCAACTAGACCAAAAGAAAACAATTATTTTACGAAACTAATATCACAACAACTTGAAACATAAGCCCTCTGGAAAATATTCACACTATACCAAACAAATACAATGATTTTACTTACTTTTTGATCTTTTTTCGCCAATAAGTTGCACGTACCCTCGCTCCCGCGCACGATGCGAAGCGAACTAAACTGTAATAAGTGCCACCTAGCCAACAGTTTCATGAATTATTTCGATGGGTCATCTCTCCCTTATGGCCATCTACCCCGGACTTACCCTATAGGTTAATGGTTAAGTTAAATTGGGTGGACAGGATTTTGTAGAAAGCAAGTATACATGCGTCGCGCACAATTTCACTGAGGGTTTGACCATACTCGAGATTCCAAGTGCGAACTGCAATGATACATCCACGGTTGTACATACAGGTCTTGAAACGGCGATGGTGGGGGTAGGCACACGGAGTGTCTCCGAATCATAAATGCCGATTTACGCCGCCAGGTTTGCCAGGGGTATTGAAGGGTTGTGTGCGACAGAGCGAGAATAATATTCTCTCTGTCGCACACGACCCTTTGCTATATTCTCAGAATATAACAATTTCGTCTCCTTTTTCACGAACGTGATTCTTATTTTGTATGTGCTTGATTCGAAATGATTGAAAATTTTATTGAATATAAGACGATTCACGTGTCTTTATGTAGGAGATGCAATTTCACCGAAAATAAGGTACTGCGGTTGATGCAAGTAATAACTGAAATATATTTACACTGTATACACATATTCAGAACAGTTAAATAATTATACTACAAGATTGTACGCCGGTTACCTGAATCAACAACAAGTACAACTTGACTCAATTATAATTCTTTAATAGATGAATTATATTGTCTAACGACAAGCGTAATCTCTCTCACACGTATCTCAGCGTGGTTACTGCTCGTATGACGCAGTTTCGACTCCCGAGTGCGAGCGCCGCGCGCCTCGGACTTGGTATGAGTCATGGAGGTAAGAATATATGGAGGGAGTACAAAGTGTCAACATAGGCGAGGGGGCTGAAGCCACCAGTGGGGAGAAGAGCGATACGGCGGCCATTTTCTTTGTGTGAAAAATGCTGCTTTTCTATTGGTCGAGTTGGTTGACGCGCAACGAGACAATTTCCCGTGCAGTTTTTAATACATCATCCAATGGATTATTTATTAGAAACGAAATATTGCATGAACTACAAGCTCGATGCATAGATGTAAGCATGGAATTATTGCAAAATTGTACGTACAAGAAATATGTACCCACATTGAAGGAAATAAGAGTACAAGTTCAAATTCAAGTCAAAATGTGTACATTTTATTTGCATGTTTAAAAAAATGGATGAATCACTATTTCAAAGTTAAAACTTTGATGTAAATAATTATACCGCTATTGGTCAAAATACGACCAAGCAATTTTGTAGTACTAAACAATATTCGATAATTACAATTTAGTAAATGCAGTTCTTTATACAACAAACCACTGCCTGGAAACCTTCATTTCATTCGATTATGTCATTCGAATCAATGTAAAGTATTGAAACGTCATGATTATTTTTTGAAGTTCCCTTTTAAATGTTGATAATAGTAGATTTCGCATAAATTATGAGGCACAAATTCCATGGATCTGAAAAAGGCATATGAAAACATTTTCACCCAATGAAGTACAAAAAGGTATTAAAACGTAATGATAAAAAATTAACAAATCAACAGAAATAAGACGGTTAAAAAGCTTGGAAAAACTATATTTATTTACATGCTGAGATAATTTACATGCTGAGATAATTTACATGCTGGGATAATTTACATGCTATCGACCTTCAAACTGGGTTAAGTTAGTCCGGAATTGTCTGTTTGATGGTTTATCTTTTCCAGATTGTTTAGCGAAGTAAAATAATCTTGTTTTTATATATTTTTGAATAATACACCTTATCAAGTGAACCCGGTGATTTTCAGTAGCATCGTGTATATGATCGACCAAGTTTTTAAAAATATGTTCGTTACCGATAAATTCTTTAAATACCATGGCCGTAAGATACATTTCAGTATACTTTGGTTTCAGAAGCACACCATCACTTTCTTTCAACGCAAATCTTATCGCTTTCTCACTTTTTTGGCAAATTGTCAGGACGTCTTTCGATGGAATATGTAAACCACCAAAACTTTTTAGATTTATGAAACTATATGATTCGCATGTGGTGCCTGTTCCATCAAGTTCCATAATGCATGTTTCACAATATAATTTAGATTGTAGGTGCTTCACTACAAATCCGGCGATATAAGCAATAACGTAGTTCGAATATTCTGTGATTTGCAAAATGTCAGGAACATAGCTATGAATTTGTATGGCATCACATGCGGTTTGCCAGTCATTTTTCATTCCATCACAGAGACGGTACAATGCTGAAGATGAGTTTATGATATTCTCAGACTGTGTATATCTGGAGGTCACATGTAGAATAGAAATATGTTCAATGGGAATGCAATTACCGGTTGTAGCTGCTCTCAAATCGGTATGCAAAAGAAGCTTCTTAAAAGCTGCTGAAAATTGTTGCGATGTGGGATTATTATTGTGACCACCGTGCGAGCGAATGCAGCTGAAAAAAGTTTCAAGATGATCCTGACTTATCTTATAAGTAGGTATGTACTTGAGTACGCAGGTTTCATCAACTAGTTTTTTGTACATGAGTTTTAAACTTTCAATACAAATCAAAAACCCAATGAAACCCGTTCTTCTTCTACTTTCGATCACCAATTGATCATTTGGTAAACATAATTTTTGAATATACAATACGATTTCTTCTAATTTATTAAAAATCGTCTTTTCATTTTTTGCATGCACCGCTTGTTTGAAGTTAAAGCTTTTTGTCGTTCGGGTATTGAATATGTCAAATAAATCATTAAAATTTTGTATAAACTCTACAGTTGCTGCACAACCTTGAAACTCTGGAAGTTTAAGACCGTTTTTACAGAAGAATAGGGCATCTGCAACTGACTTGCTGAATATCTGTGCAGCAAGACGAACTTTCATTTTTTGTTTAAAGTATTGTATGTGAGCACTACGAACTTTATTAGCCAAATGCATTCCCTCGCTTTCCTGTAGATCGTGAAGTTGTACAAAATAATCCCATAATATTGGTTCACCATTTGCGTTTTTCAATTGTCGCATGTCACCTAAGGTATTTCGGATTAATTTCAACATGTGACATGGATCTAAGAATACATAGATTTCATCTTCAGTTACCGGATGTTTAAACCACCAATGAAATGGATTACCCTTGTTTTCATGCTTCATTGCCCATTCTTTACGACTTTTAGTAACCAGAGACTTTGCTGCAGTTAAATTTGTGACTGTTCCATCGAACGTAAGAGATACTATTTTAATATTTGAATCCTGTAACGCTTTTAGGCATTCATTGATTAGGGTTTCTACCTGCTTCGACGTTAAACTATCAATTAAAAAATAACCGATTGGAATTTTCCATGATTGGTTCATACAATTTACCATGAAAACAACTGCCTCTTTGGCGAGAGATGGAGTCTCATTATTAGCTCTCGGAAATGAAGATCCAAAATCGACTAGTCCCTTGAATTCACCACCATTTTTTTGAAGCATTTGCCTGATATGCATGCCATCAAACATCAAGCAACCAATCAATGGATAATTTGCTTCCCTGCATCTAATTTTGATGCTTTTTAAAGCTTCCAAAGATAAACCAGGTTCGCCATTTACAGTACGATACCATTTTGAGATCGTTTTTGGATGAGGTAGAGCCTTATTAAATTTTCGCCTAACAAAAGAATAAGCAGCCGCAGAGTAAAAATGCAAAGTCAATGCAAATTGACGTAGTCCCGGACTATAATTCTTTTTTGATTTCAATTTTGAAACTTTTCGAATATGATGCTGTAATAAAACTGTGTCTCTATTCCCAATCTTACTGAGCTCTTTCACCTGATCTTCCTGAAGTAAGCGCTTTGATTTCAATTCGTCCAAAACCTGGTCCAACGACACATTCTTCTTTTGATATCTTCTCAATTTTTGACATAAAAAACGAATCCTTTTTCTATATGAATCTATTTTTCTGTTGTAGTGTTGCCGAATTTGGTTTTTTGTTGGAGAATTTGAAAGTCTTTCGGGGGATATAGATGTTTGTTGATCTACATATGTCTTCTCCAATCCAGCTGTCATAACAATAAAGCAACAATAATAATAGACAAAATCAAAACCTAAATCCATTAACCATGAAAACTCACTATATTTTTCTTCTGTTTGAGTTGCTTGTGATTTTGTTGCATCAACTGTATCCATTTTGCGGCGTTTGATGGATGGTTCATCGCAGGCAAATGATATTTCACGAAGCGATGGGTCACTGGGATTATCATCAGAGCTCGTTGTGGCGATGGGTATTGTTCTGAGATCCTAGAGATATCGTATTGGGTTATTTTCAGAAGGTTTCAATTCCTCACTGCCATATCCTATGTTTAAAATATTCTCCTACCATTGGAACGGCATTTCCGAGTAATTTTATATATGACTGTGACATTCTGTCGAATGACTCAGCTGGAAAATGATCCGAGCAAACTCGGTAAGAATCTTTTATGTTCGCCACCTGCAAATTTTCTGCCCATATTTGCCGTCTTGCGACATCTTTGGGAAAACTGTAATAACAATTGAAGCTCATACGACAGTGATTTTTTGAAATATTGAGCACTTTCATAGACCTAACCTAAAACTTCTCATAATTTCTTTACCTATGGTAAGTGACGCGCTTCTGATGGCCGAATATTTTATGCCGGTTTTTAGTAGCACTACCGTTTTTATACACATAGTTTTTACAACCTCTCACAATACAACTTGGCATTTTGTAACGCGAGAGTAACAAAGATTTCTGTACGAAACAGTCTTCCGCAGTCTTCTGTATGAAAAGCTGTAGATACCATGGGAAAATACACGCCAAATCAACAAGCCAATCAGCGTTCGCGAATTTTCACACAAAGAACATGGCCGCTTGCCTACCTACCCCTTACCTACTTCGGCTTCAGGCGCGGGGGTTTGTACTCCCTCCATATATTCTTACCTCCATGGTATGAGTGTCGTGCGGGCGACATCTGATGAGTCGCGTTATAGTTTGGACTAGTCCCAAACTTAGATGAATTCAGAGGTGAATATTTCACTAGTAACGATAATCGCCTGCCTCTAACCATCAAAAATCTGAAAATCCACGCGACCTCGATAAATATGAACGATATTTATTAACGAAAACAGTTTCATCGAATCGATCAGTTATGAATCATTTTGAACTCGTAATTGCTCGTAATCGTGATAATTTGCATTCGATCCTCATTCTGCGATTTTCTTTATCTATAAATCTCGTAAGTGATTTCAATATAGGATAAATCACTTTTTTTTAACATGTTTTATTCAGGTAATTTCAGTACTCATAACAAGATCATGCAGGTATGTTATTTTTTTCAAATTGTCGCAGGATCATCAAGTACGGAAAGGACGAGAGAAAAAGAAAGTACACCTTGGTTGGAATCATTAGAACATTTTATTGATTTGTCAATTTTGATATTTTTTTTTTACGACAAACTTTTGCGTCATTTTTAAATTTTCTTGGTGGGCAGTTTGCCTCATTCTCAGTCTTATGTAATAGGTGATTGCACAAGATAAAATTTGGGAAGCGTGCTCTTTACAAGGAAAACTGAAATTGTAGGATGAAAAAACTTCTTCGACCGTGCAATCAAAGACGTCTTGACTGTGACAATGTTTGGCAAAACATGCTTCAACATGCAGGACCTGGGACTTGTGGAAACTTCAATGTGCCTCTGTCAACCACAGAAGCTGCCGTCTCTTGTATCACCTTGCTGTCATTAAATAGCGTTGGGACAGCGAACTCGTCAAGCTTAGGACGTTTAAATGGAGCCTGGAATCGAAGGAACACAAGATCATGTGAGATTCATTAAGATATGAGCACCGTTATGCACAACACGACAAGGTAGCTAAAATGTGGTTATCTTACCTATTATAAGAACGAATAAAGTCAATAAACTTACTTGAGCAACAACCCGACCATCCGCATCGCGCTTTTGCCATAATCTTATTATGTATTTTTCTTGGAAGTGGTTTTCGCAAACATAGTATGTTTGCTTCAGCGCACCGTCTGGAACCGCGGATGCCCATTGTTTGTATCTTGTGAGGTTTTGAGGGACCATAAAAAGGGAATACCTTGTTTTTTGGTTTTTGTATCCTGATTTACACGTTGGTACGGATCACGTGTTGGTCATTTTGTATCACTGCGCACTAGGTTATGTTCGATTACGACGATCGGAGACGATCGTAGACGCGCAACAGTGAGGAGCAAGGGGAACGACCCTTCTGACAGGCAGCGCCAGGAGCCAAAACGTGTGCCTACCCCCACCACTGAAATTCGCGGTCGTTGCAAGACCTGTATGTACGACCTTGGTCCGACCCCTGGCTGCTCTCAAATGCGCGTAGCCCAATTTGAATACATATGTAGGTTTGATTCCGGTCGCTGCTCTGTGCGTCGCTCTAGTGCGCGCCGGGCTTAACTTAGAAGTGCAGTGTAACTGTGCTTGAAAGATTTCAGGTCGGCTTCAGTTGCAGCCTTCTG
Source organism: Arge pagana (assembly GCA_963969455.1). Classification (NCBI taxonomy): domain Eukaryota; kingdom Metazoa; phylum Arthropoda; class Insecta; order Hymenoptera; family Argidae; genus Arge; species Arge pagana. Next base: position 19,186,121 of record OZ018309.1, on the reverse strand, counting down.
CCATTCGCACTATGAATCTGCACCGCTCGGACATTTTTGATGCTGTGGGTTCTCGTCTGTTGAGCTGTAGTGAAAATAAGTTGCCCAAATGGCATCCCTCATTTTTTCTACAGAATCGTGATTTCGTCTAATGACCAGACCGTAATACACAGTTAATTTATCAATAACTTCACCTGTGAGATTACCTTTGCCAGAAAGACTTTTTCTTTTTATAATTTTTCCCTTTGCAGCTTTTTTTTCTTCAACATTATTCTTCACCAAATCACGTAAGCGTTTAAGCATAAAATGTTATACTTATTTTAAAAGGGTTGGTTGACTAATTAGTCTTCTTACCCCGAACCAAATTTATCAACCAACCCCTGACGCTATTTTGAATTCTACCTGCGTATCATATGCAAATTCTGGCACTAACATTGAAGCGATACTGGGTAATATAGAATAAAACTAGCATATTTACATTTGGCATAACAACAATATTGTGTCTAACAGATCCATAGTCACAATAACAAAAAAAGTACGAACGATAAAAACTACTTACCGTGACTAAAAATACAATATGTGATGCCACTTACGAACGCCACGCGACTGCGGCGGGTCACTTCGCACAAGTTAGCGGGTCGCGTGGAGGCATCGTCGCTCGTGATTGGTTTATGAAAAACACGTGATGGTGGCGAGATATTGTCGCTTAAGGCTGATTTACATTGATCCAGTAGCTGGATCCAGTCTCACTGGATTCCAACACTAGATTGCTACTGGCACTGGATCACACTGTTTACATTCATCCAGTAGACATTCATTCTTAGCCAGACTTTGTGAGGTGACAACACGTTTGTGAAAATGAGTATTTTAAAGCGAAGACAATTAAAGAGACTTTCGAAATCACTTTGCGAGATGCTACTCGATGAACTGACTGATATGTTTGAGGAAGAACTGTTAAAAAATAAGCGGATTTGGGTGAGAAAATGGATTAGTGAAAGGGATAGTTCCGGAGGGTCTATTTTACTTATGAACCAACTAAGAACGGAAGATATAAAGGAATACAGATTAGCTTTGAGGATGACACCAGAAAATTTTGACCAATTGCTAGACTTAATCGCAAGCTCCATTCAACGTCAAGATACGTTTATGAGGGATGCTCTACCAGCTAAATTAAAGCTTGAAATAACATTGACATATTTAGCTACAGGAAATTCTTTTCGGAGTCTGAGTCACTTTTATCGTGTTTCCATAGCATCAATTTCGAAAACAGTACCAGAAGTATGCATGGCAATATATGAAACATTGAAAGACAGTATTAAGGTGAGTAATTTTTATTTTTTATAATTATTACAATTTGTACTTAAACATATAGAAAGTATTAAAAGGCACTGAAGAAATCATTTAGTGGTTATTTATTTCAGGCATTATCAAAAGCTTCTTCAATTATGTTACCGAATGTGGTAGAATTTTGATTAAACAGTTCCATTTCGACTTGTGAATCATTGTTATGATAGATACCTAAAGAACCACTTGCAGGCGGGCTTTGTGGCAGTTGTATCAAAGTGTTGGCTTGTATAGTGGCGTTATTAGGATGGAAACCTAAAGAACTACTTGTAGTACTACTAGTAGCAGCCGGACTATTTTGTGGCAGTTGTATCAAAGTGTTGGCTTGTGTAGTGGCGTTATTAGGGTAGAAACCTAAAGAACTACTTGTAGTACTACTAGTAGCAGCCGGACTTCTTTGTGGCAGTTGTATCAATGTGTTGGCTTGTGTAGTGGCGTTATTAGGGTAGAAACCTAAAGAACTACTTGTAGTACTACTAGTAGCAGCCGGACTTCTTTGTGGCAGTTGTATCAATGTGTTGGCTTGTGTAGTGGCGTTATTAGGATAGAAACCTAAAGAACTACTTGTAGCACTACATGTACCGGTACTTCGCAAAAACTGTGTATTAGGTAATAATACTCTATTGTAATCATAGTTTTTTAAACGTATATCAGTAAGTTTACATCTTGTCAGTATACTCTGTATTTCATCTCGAGCAATTATTGCTTGTTCTTCCGAAAGCTTTTTCATCTGTGATGCTACGGACATGCCAAAAATATCAATATCGTCTTCTGCTTTATCATTTAAACTTTCATGCATTTTTCTCATATCTGACATAATTGTAGCCATTTGTGATAATTTACTCCGCTTCGATCTTGGTGCTTGGACAGGTGTCGTCGACTGTACTTCATTTTCTGGTGCCGGTTGTTCATTCTCTTGATCTTGCAACGATGGTCGAGCGGGTACCACATTTATCGGCTCATCTTCATGAGAATTTGGATTAGTGTAGTTATCCTATAAAAATAAAAATAAAATATATATATAAAGTTTTTCTTTTCAGATACCTACTACAGAACAAGAATGGGAAAAAATAGAAACAGGATTCAGAACAAAATGGAATTTCCCTTCCTGCTATGGTGCCATTGATGGAAAACACGTTATAATTAAAGCTCCAATAAACAGTGGCAGTACATTTTTCAATTATAAAAAATCAAACAGTATAGTGTTGTTGGCTATTGCAGACGATAACTACTGTTTTGTATATATTGATGTGGGTGCAAATGGCAGTGCATCTGATGGCGGTGTCTTTAAAAATTGTTCAATTTTCCACGCCATGGAAAACGATTCGTTATTACCAAGAAACGGAGTCATTGTTGGTGACGCAGCGTTTCCGCTCAAGACTTATCTAATGAAGCCATATCCAGGAGAAAACCTCAGTGTTGATACAAAAGTTTTTAATTACAGATTGTCGCGGGCGAGAAGAATCATAGAAAATGCTTTTGGTATCTTGGTAAGCCGATTTCGTGTGTTTGAAAAGCCAATTCCTACCAATTTAAATACTGCAGATGCCATTGTATGTGCTGCTTGTACACTTCATAATTGGCTACGAAAAAAATCAGATACCTACATCACAGCAACATGTGTCGATAGAGAGGACAATGAAGGGAATCTTATACCTGGTGCATGGAGATCAGAAATAACTGCACTGAATTCTATTACAAATCAAGGTAGTAATCATTCTGGCAGTGCTGCTAGAGTAAAAAGAGATTTATACAGGAATCACTTCATGAATGCTGGACGTTTGTCATGGCAGCAAAGCAGAATACATTAAGATTAATAAACAGTGTTGATATTACGACAGGTTATATCATGTATCTGTAGTTTAAATTTAGGTTATAAAAATATTATTGAAATAAAAAAAAAACTCACCTTTGTTTTTCTTTTTATTGTTGTATCTTTTATGAATTCATGTAGTTCCGTGAACCATGGAACTTTCGGTACATAAACATTTCCACCGGCTCCAGATCTTGATGATTTTTCTATTTTATCCAGTTCTAAGTAATACGTAGATCTTAAGGCTTTTATTTTACTTTTTACTTCGTCTTTAGTTAACCCTTCAATATTCATCAAATCGCAAATATTCTGTAATGCCGTAGATCGCATATCCCTGTTTCGATAAGATATACTTTTTATATTCCATAGACTTTCCTGTTGTCTGTATAATTCAACAAACTTCAAATTTTGCTCATTAGACCACTTTCTAGCCATTTTGAAACAAACAAATAGACGCGTGGTCACTACAAAATTACACGGCGGCGCGACTGGCGCCAGACTGGCCAGCGCGTTTACACGGATCCAGTGTCGCTGGCACGGGATGCGCGGCGTGCGGGGGGCGGACACTGGTTTGAAAAATAGGCATGTGGTCTATTTCGATCCAGCGCTGGATGCTGGACGCTGTACTGGATTGAAACGTGTTTACACTAATCCAGTGGCTATCCAGCACTGGAATCCAGTGAGACTGGATCCAGCTACTGGATCAATGTAAATCAGCCTTTAGTCTACCTGCCCCTATAGCCAACCATCCCCGGTCTCCCCTATTATCCTATGTTTGGTGTTAGTTTTCACGCTTCACGTTTCCTTTTCGAGTACGTGGATTACTTCGTGAGGCCCAGTATCTTGGTCAGACAATTTCCCCAGATTAGGTTCTTTTAAAAGAAACACCTTATCCCCGACCTTCACTGAATAAGGGTGCAGCACCCTGTCGTAATATCTCTTCGATCTTTTTTGTTCATTCGATTAACAACGGGACTGCCAACCATTCGGGAAAGGGATTTCGTCCAGTCTTATAGTGTGGGTGGAATATTTGATGAAGGTGAATGAACGGATGGCACAGCGTATATTAGAACGTTAAAAGAACACAGTTTATTCGTTTCAAAGATATTATGGGTAAAAATGCAAAGATCGTCTTCTAACTCGTGCTTCATTATCCCTCGCCAGGGCGCTCGCCACTCGTGCTTCGCTCTGTGTGTCGTTCACATTTTGCTCGCTTGCCCTGACAGAGAGACAAAGATACGAGCTCGGCCAGGGAAAAACCCAACAATATACCTCCGACAAAATTCGACACTACAATAGTAGTTATGGTGATTATCAGATATTCCATCAATTTCTACGCAAGACACTCATCTTTTTGTTTTGTATTATGAATTTTGGGTTAGCAATGAAACAAGTAGAAATATGTGATACTCTTCGTAATACATAATATTTTTCATTTCATAAGTAAGAATCTATCATTATTCATCCATCCATACAATGTTTGTCGTGACGCTTGTACTTTCGCACGAGCCAGGGCGATAGTCATCATAAAAACATTGAAAACAGTAGGTTTCGCGGCATCAAGCGCACCTCACAAATGTTGATTTATTGCTTACAATGCAAGGTTTTTTCATAATGTTAATTGGAAAGCAAACTTCGTTCGAATTCACGAAATTTGTTCGGCTATCCGTAAGTTTCGAAGAAACCATGCATATTGAATTATGTTGCGAAAAATCGGAGAGGACAACTGGTGGTGAACAATAGATTGTATTTAATGCAAGCTTTACTTCAATGCGTGTTTACTCCTTCTAACCGTTATCATCCTATGTACAATATTTTGGAAAATGAACGTAGTTGTTCATATTTTGAAATATTTATATTTAAAAACATTTACACATTTGTCAATAGATTGCTATTTACGAAGAAGAGCACGATATTTACAGTGGAAGGAGTTCAATAGTAAGAAATATGTTCTCAAACTTTTTTAAATTTTCACGCCATTGCGGGCGCAATTCAAGCGTAATGGCCGCCGGGCTGAGCCGAGTTCTTCGACCTTCGATTGCATGCGAGGCGCTGACAGCAGTCGCTGTACTCATGTAAGAGGGAGAGGACGTTCGATAAATAAATCAGTCGACATTAACCTTTTCATCTCTCATCAACAGTTATCTGCATCAACAGGTTATGGCCTTAGGTCATTGTTAAATTGTGTGGGAGTTGATGATAGTAGAAATAAGGGGTGTCTGATTCGTTCGCGAAGTTTATCGTTGTATCGTACCTTGTGGCGGCCGCGAGTCGTGCTGTTTTAAAAACAAAAACCGTGCGCGTATTGTCTAACTCCTGTGTCAAAAATGGCTGAACAAGTTTCGGCTAGGTACGTGGAAAAATTAGACCGGACAAATTTTCAAACGTCGAAATTTTCCATGTTGGATTTGTTTAAAGCCGCAGCAGTGACGGCATCAGCCACATGGCACACCGATAATGCAAAGCCGAGGGTCCTTATCTATAGCACGATCAAAAGAGAGCAACTCGTAACGTTAATTACGTGCACGACCGCGAAACAAATGTGGGACTCTCTGGTTCGTGTGCATGAGCAGACAGCATCATCAAATAAGCTGTTCTTAATGCAAAAATTCCATGCCTATGTAATGGCGGGAGAGGACACGGCCATACAACACGTGGCCAAGGTGAAGAATATGGTGCAGCAACTACGTGATGTTGGTGAAGTCGTGTCTGAGATGACAGTGAAGGCAAAAATCCTTGCGAGTCTAACACCCAAATACGTTGCTTCTCAGATGGCTTGGGATAATATCCAGGAGAATAAAGAGACCACAGAAAATATAACAAAAAAGATTATCCGGGAGGAAGCCAGACTCAGCAGTGGAAGTTACACGGCGGAAGCACTGGCTGCAGTGAAAAGCGATGTTGTGATGAATAAATCGCGAAGACAGAGTACTTCCGGAAACCCAAGTGTCAAGGAAAATATAGAGTGCTGCAAGTGTGGGATGAGGATACATTTCACGCGTAAATGCCGGTCGAAAATGAAAAGTGAAAATCGCGACGAAGATGGCGGATCGAGTGAACATTCGAAAAACAATATACTAATGATCGTCCGAGTGCAAAAAACAAATTCGATCTACCGAATGTTATTCCGAGTTCGTACAACGCGTGAAAAGAGTGAGGAAAACACTGTTGCTCTTGATCTTAAGACTTGGTACGAACGATTAGGTCACGTAAGAGTTTGGGAACTCTGTGACATGGTGCTAACTAACCGTGCTGATGGAATAAAATTATAGAATACAACGAAATTCTTTAGTGAATCGTGTCAGTTCGGGAAGTCACATGTACCACCGTTCGAAGAAACTCTCACGAAGCGAAGCTCGGAACCATGTGAAAGTGTACACGAACGTGGCCAGGCCTGTCCAAGTCGAATCCTTTGGGGGCGCAAAGTACTACGTGACATTCAAGCCTCAAGTTTTTGCTACGTGTTTTTCCTGAGACACAAGGACGGGGTGCTGGAAAAATTCAAGCAGTATGAGTCGAGTATCGCACCAAATTTGCTCGAAACCTCAAAAGAGCTCGCTCAGGTAATGGTGGAGAGTACAAAAATTCTAGGATGTCTGAATATCTGGCTCAAAGAGGGATCGTTATGGAGAATACTGCTCCATACACCCCGCACCAGAACGGGTAGATCGGACGATCACGTAGTGCGCTTGTACCATGTTACGATCGACAGATTTTCCGAAGAATCTGTGGGCTGAGGCGGTGAGTACAACGGTGTACGTGCTAAATCGTATGACGCACTCCAGTCGCAAAGATGTCCGGATGCTTTACGAACTTTGAACAGGAAAAAATCGAATCTTCAAAATATCCGAATTTTTGGGTCAGTAGCATACAAACATATACCTAGCCAGTTCAGGCGAGAGCTTGACGATAAATCTAAGAAGATGCTGCTCGGCGGATAGCAATATGATTCACCAAACTACAGATTGTATGACCCCGTAGGAAACTGAGTGAGCGTCTCAAGGGACGTCGTCTACAACGAGATGCTGGAGAAAGAGGAACTGGAAGAAGAACATTCTAATGAAAACGAAATAATTATTACAGATAACAAGCGAATAGAAGAAGACAAAGCAAACCAAAGTGAATCTGATCTCGAAGAAGATGAAGTGGAGGTTCAAGAAGAGGAACTAGTGAGAGTACAACGTCAGCGAAACTGGAGAAAACGAGAAAATATCAGACCGTCGCAGCGGTATGCAGATTTCATCGAGTATCGGGCTCCGGAGATGTTTCGCAAAGCAGTGGATGGAGTAGATGGCACTCGCTGAGTGGAAGCTATTGAAAAAGAGCAAGGACACAAAACTAATGAAACGTGGACACTAGTGAAAAGAACAAATGATATGAAGGGTATAGACTCAAAATGGGTATTCAAGGTACGGAGCGATCCTGAGAAAAGAACGAAATTGAAAACTCTGCTCTGTGCGAGAGGATTCCTTCAGCAACAAGGGATCGATTACAACGAAACCTTCGCTCCTGTGGTACGATATGTCTGTGTACGGATGTTCCTGGTCTGGACAGCGCGGGAGGACCTAGAGCTGACACAATTCCATGTCTGCACTGTTTTCCTGTATGGCGAACTTGAAGGGAGTATGCATTTGAAGATCCCAGAGCCCCTGCAAGTCAAAAGTGAAATGCAAAATGAAGAAAGTATCATGTACAGAGTAAATAAATCTCTTTATGGCCTCAAACAAGCACACAGGTGCTGGAATAAACAGTTCAGTGTTTCTCTAGATCAATATAACTTGATTCAGTGCGATGCTGATCAGTGTATCTTTGAAGGACAAATAGAGGACAATACAGTATTATTAACTTTATTTGTAGATGATGGGCTCGTTGTATCAAGCTCAATGAGTGTGTTGAATGCTGTCTTAAAGTCGCTCGAAGTAGCTTTTGAAATAACGCTTGGCGACGCTACCAAGTTTGTAGGGTTGCAGATGGAGCGTGATCGGAAATAAAAATCCATTTTCATTCACCAAAGTTCCTATGCAAAATCAATTCTCGAGAAATTCAAAATGACTGAAGTGAAGCTGGTCAGCGTGCCAGCTGACACTCATGCACCGTTGTATCCTACTAAGGTCGACGAAGAAATTGAAAATGTATCGTATAGAGAGTTAGTTGTTACGCTGATGTTTCTCGCGGTAATGTCGAGTCCGAATATAGCTGTTGCGGCAAATATGGTATCAAGATATTTGGACAAACATAGCAACGCGCACTGGAAAGCTGTAAAAAGAATTTTCGCGTATGTAGTCGAAGCAAGTGATTTAGGAATATTGTACAATCGAGAAGGGAATGAAAAAGAACTTATCGCTTTCTGTGACGGGGACTATGCTGGCGATTTGAAAACTCGTCGATCAACAATCGGATTTGCTTTTAGCTTGGCAAAAAGTCCTGTAACTTGGTTTAGTCAACGACAAAAGTTGGTAACCCTTAGCACCACCGAATCAGAGTACGCGCGGCAACAGCTGCTGCTCGAGAGGCAGTGTGGCTTAGAAAATTTAATTCTTATATTTGTTCGGCGACCAAAAGTCCTACTGTGTTGTCGATCGACAATCAGAGTGCCATTAAGCTTGTAAAGAACCCTGAGTTCCACGAACACACTAAACATATAGATATAAGGTACCATTACATAAGAGAAAAAGGTACCAATGGTGAAATTTCAGTAAAATATGTATGTACAGAAGAACAACGAGCGGATATATTAACCAAAGCCTTACCAAAGAGAGATTTCGGAAACTATGTATTGATATAGGTTTAATTTCGTTCAAAGAGTTCTCAAACAGGGAGATTGTTGAGAAGTAAGAAATAAGTCCTCAATTTCTTTTAAATGTTCGCGCCATTGCGTGCACAACTCAAGTGTGGCGGGCGAGCCGAGGTCTTTAATCTTCGATTGTCTGCGAGGCGCTGACGGTAGTCGCTATACTTATGTAAAAGAGAGAGAGGATGTTCGATAAATAAGTCAGTCAACATTAACCTTTTCATCTCTCATCAACAGTTATTTGTATCGACAAGAGGCAGATGATATAAAACTGAAAGATGAGCAATTGAATATTTGATGATCACCATAGAATTGCATGAATTTCTAATGAAAACATTGTAGATTAATTTAAAGAAAAAAACAGAAAAAAGTTGCCACCTAGAGACCCGAACCAACGATTTCAGTATTACTGAGCTGGCACGCTACGCGAAAAGCCAGGCTCCGCGTTGATAATGGGTCCGCACAAAGTTGACTTGAGATGCTTGTATTTTTCTAAATGCGAGTTTTTCGGGATTGGTTGAGCAACGCACGTCACTGCTTTCGGTAATAACTGTCCTAGTGATGACCTTCAGCTACTCTAAGACTGGGAGAAATCCCTGCCGAATGGTTGACGCTCCCCTTGTAAGTTAAGAGGGTCGTGTTAAAATTTGAGACTAATCGGTTTAGCCGTTTTCGAGTAATGTTGGTCACCGACTTTGAAAACACCATTTTGAGAAAAACGCGTTCAAAGTTTGGAATGCACTTTACATGGGATAATTTTTTTTTTTTTTTAACTTACATGGAGTTGTCTATTCCAGGACCATATAATACACCCTCCGCCGATTCAGCAGCTTCTAATAACTCGAGCTGATGTTGTCTGCGAGCCATTCTTCCATCTCGGGTGCTCTCACGCGCTCTGAGATCGAAAATGCTCACGCGCTTCTCATCTTCTTTTTCGGCATATGAATGCGCAGTGGGCCCAAGTGTAATTCCTATTGCATTCATATAATACAATAGTGATGCCATTCCTTCATTAAATATGCCAGCAGCTATGTATGCAGCAATTTCCACAGTTTTCGAACCGGCTGGAACAATTTTGGGAGAGATTTTCCAAATCAGTTGATTGTAGCTCTCGTTGTTGTTTTGGTTAAAACCACCTACACATCTCTCCAATAAATTCTCACTGCTGAGATCTGTGAAAATCGGATCTATAGCCTCAGCAACATCTTTTGGTAATGGCTCATAATCATGTTCGAAAGTGAATAATTGATTGGCAGCTGCAGCCTTCTGCCAGTCGGACCATGATTCTGGTCCTTCCGGGCACTTGTCGTGCTGAGGTTCTTCGTCACTTGAACAATAATGGTAATATGTGGCCCATATAGCATTATACATTTTTTGAAGGGAATCACAATTTCTCCTTATTGCTAAGCCATAATAAACTGTCAACTTATCGATCATCTTTCCAGTAAATTTGCCTTTTCCACCGAGAGTTTTTTTTTTTGTATTTTTTTTCCTTTTTTGTTTTCAACTGTTTCAACATTTTTGTTGACACAATCTCTGAGTCGCGTGCCCATTCGTTTCTGTACGTGTCCAATACATTCTTTTTTTACAACTTCTTGATCACCATGAGGTGCATCCTTTAAAATTCCTGAGTACGTTTTGGAGTCACCGTCTCCGATGTAATTATTGTACATGACTCCAAGTTTTTTCAATGAACGTTGGAACATTTCGATGACTGAATCAACTTCCATTTTCACAGAAGAACCAGAATGATTTGCAGTGCAAGTATCTTCATGTTCTGCATACCATTCCTTATATTCTTCGGTACTGAGTTTCTTCTTCCAAGTTTCACACTGTTTGCAGTAGGAACTTTTCACAACAATATCTATGATTTTACCAGAATAGTATCCGATCAATGATGTCACACCGTACAAGGAACTAAACCCTCGCTTTTTCCATGTACCATCGCCAGATACAGTTAATTCTATCGAATCTTCGTTGCCTTGATGTTCGGAAGTCAAATGTTTTTCTTCAGTACAAGCCTGTTGAAAAAGTTTTTCGGTAGCTGTTTTTATATTGGAGTGAATATTATCTATTATCAAATCGTAAGTGGGCGGTGATATAAAGGCTCGCATGTCCATTAATCCACAAAATTTTGCTGCACCTTTTAACCCTAATCCGAGGACTCTCATGACAAGTAAAAATCGTCGATTTATTTCATAAGAATGCGTGACAAAAGGACTAGAATTTATGTTACGATCTGCACACTTATCACACAGCAAAACAATTTTAAAACCAACTCCTCGTTCAGAAGCAGTTTGAAACTTTACATTTCCGTCACAGATCTTACATTTCACATATTCAGAAATTGCTGCAAATACTGTAATAAAATTTAAAATGCGATACTCAATAGACGGATCACGTGGAACTGAGATTTCCTCTTGTTCTTTAAATTTTTTCGCTGAAGCACTGAAACTACTTTCATCCGTTTCAGCTGTTTTTGGGTTAAAAACATTTTTGCGCTTTTTTGTTCTCGACTTACGTATGTTAAGAGATTTTCTCATTTCACTGGAAGCCTTCATTTTCACGAAAAATTAGACAAAAAAATATGAACAACCTCACCAGTTTAGTGCTTGGCTTTGTTGTTTATACTGACTACCACTCTTAAATATTTTCCAGTTTGGGGATAGAAAAATACAAATTTACATTTCAGGTATAGCAAAACACTAACACACTGTTGCTTTACACATCTAAATACATTAGAAGGGAGAATTTACAATAGGCAGGTGCATAAAAGGGATAGCGTTCCAGGTAGGCGCTGCTGTTCCGACCTTGTACTTCCAAGCACTCTGAAACGGCTTTTCAAATTTGTTTGTAACTTTGAAAATATTCCCCTCAACGATATGAAATTTTTTGTGTGTATTCTTAAATATATGTACATTAAGAAAATAAAATTAAAAAAAATAGATTTTTTGAAAATTCTAACTGTATATAACCCTTTAAGCCTTATATTATTGTTGGTGATGAGGCATTTCCGCTAAAAAATTATTTACTGCATCCATATCCTGGTTCGCAAATTCAGGGAGATAGATAGAAGAGAATTTTCAACTACCGGATGTCACGCGCGCGGAGAGTTTCGGAAAATGTATTTGGAATATTAAACCAAAAGTTCCAGCTCTACAATCGCAGACTGAAGTTAAACCCAGAGAATGCAGATAGAATTATTTTGACTACGTGCATTTTGCACAATTACCTTCGAGAATGGTGTTTCGAAAGGGAACAGCCCGATTTCGGTGGATATTAAAATGGCGACGAAACTCATGCTGAGTGACCGTGACGGACATCGTGAACCCTCAACAAAATGGCATTGGACTTGCACACAGAACAGCCTTTATTCTAAGACATTTCTCGTAAGTGAATCAAGTGTACACATTAGAAATTTGCACATTGCCCGTCATTCATTCGATTGTTTTTTTCCATCGAGTACACTACAGATTATAAATCTGAAGTATCGAAGAAGTAATTTGTACATAAAATAATTTGTAATTTGAAAAAAAAAATGTCGATACAAAATGTGAACAATTATGATTTAAGGGATGTTTTACAGAATAAATCAAATATATTTTATGTGAAAGATTTCTTTGATTAATAGGTTATGTAATATAATATAGGTTATGTAAATCTTATTATCGTATGTTAAACTTATATTACATCAGTCTCACTGCCTCTTCCTCTTTTAAAAGTTTTAATAAACGATCTTCTCTTCCGCTTCGGCAATGTCCATTTTTTTGTGTGCAGCTCTCGTTGCTGCTTAATTGCTTCACGGATTTTAATTAAACGCAATTCTTTTTCGTCGCGAATATCCTGAAAATCCATTGAACAGTAATTCATTAATGTTGTTGATGACGATTATGATTGTTATATTTCATACAACGTTGGCAACAGTTTATACATATTATTGCTGCAACAGGTATCACGCATAAAGTAATGTTCATCGAATAATGTATGTAGTTTTGTGGAAATTGATTAATTATTGTGATTTATCTTTGCAACTCACAAGAGCAACAATTTATTAATACAATATTCTCTGTACCAGTAACAAAAGTGAAGTGATAAAAACTTTTGTAAAATTCTTCATGTTATTATATGCATATACTCTTTATTATATCAGTCATGAAATACCTCTATGTTGTCGTTGCTACAAGAACATCGTTTTTTCTTAGCGGGCAGGTGCTGAGGTGAAGAACTTTTCGCAAGATCCTGCGTCACATGTTCCTCCATATAATACATATCTTCGTCGGTTTCATTTATTTTTCGTATAGATGATGAACAACTGGGATCTATATCATCCAAAAATGATAACTAAATCGTTGTCGGAATGTGTAAAAGTTATAGGGTTGTATATGTAGATCATGTTCGGTCGAACGAATAGTTGGTGGCGCCCGGGTTGGCAGAAGAGGAGAGGGATGGCGCAGGCTGGGCGATCAGTCGAGCGATTGTAGTACTCGTGAGCAGTCGTGCGCCTCTGCTCGCTCTACGGAGCAACGAATAACCTAGGGTTTGATAGCGATTCGATCACGTTTCGGATATCGTGAGGGCGGTACATCCCGCCAGGTGTGGACGGCACAGTCGTCCATACCAGTTAGCAAGCGCAACGCTTGATAACAGGTCATCAGCTGACCTTCTATGTATTTACGTTCCACACGAACACCCATTGGGCACACCGAACAAGACGATGATACCCAAACACAAGCGCAATGCTTACGAGGTCGCCAGCGACTTATACACAACAATTACATTGCATGCCCGATTAACCATACAACACACACACACATAATCTCTTCCCGACAGTAGATTTCATCTCCACAATAATTATCGTGCGAGAGACTTTCTCCCTACCAGCAGTCCTTGTTCTAGAGAATCAGAAAATCGTTGAAACACCAGCATCTTTCTCGTAAAAAATAAATACGCGGTCTCCTTTTCATTAAGGAGGACGCGCCCCACGAAACACTTACATTGTCTCTCAAATGCTGTTGTGCTATCAAATGGGCAATCAATTTCAATGTCGACATTCGCACTAGTTGCATCTATAGAATCCATTACTGGATCTTCGGGCTGTATCAATGCAAGACCTCCACCAGTCATGAGCCGTGCGTGTTTTTGCACGGTTGTCAATTTGCGTTTTCTGAACGAAACTAGGAAAGGTACTATAATCAATTCGCAAACGTGGGAGCGAATTTCTTCGAAACAACAATTATTCCAGATGAAATTTAGGCATTTTAAATAAAATTCTTAAGTACTCAAATAAATGGGTGGACAAGAAGAGATATACACTAACTAATTTGATTATTTATCAGTGTGATAATTATCACGTAGGGGAAGTTCGGGTAGCCCCGGACGGCGGGTAGCCCCGGCCACTATCGTTTCTGAGACCTCACGTCCACTTAGGTGAACAAAACACCGGTCGAAACAATCCAAGCGTCGTGTGACCAATTATGCGTACCAGTAATGACGAATTCACCGAATGGTAAACAAGTTACGATCGTGTATTTATCGGTGCCCAAGTTGTTTCGTGCGCTGTTTCTTTTTTGGATACATTTATTATATATAAAATGTAAGTACTTTACCATCATATATACATTATCTTGTAGGATGATTGTTCAAGTTTACAAATCGAGTCAGTTATTGTTGCTGCGATTGTTAGTATTGCTGTAATAAGTAAAATTGTTCTATTGAGACAGTCGGGTAATACCGGACACAATTTCGTCGGGTGCCCCCGGACACTTCTTGGGTGGAAAGATTGCCTTATTTTATTGAATAATTCTGATGGACATTTTATTAAAACTTGTTACTGAATGTTAAAAAAAGGGTATAGTGTGTTATTATTGTTGTAGATCATTTCAAAATGCCGAAATTTAAGGAACGAACTACGCAACGCGGGAATTGGGATGAAAATAAAATGAAACAGGCTGTATTATGTGTACAGGAAAAAAACGTTATCGGTTAGAGAAGCGGCTGTTGGGGAAAAAGTTCGTGGCGATATTAAGGTATATTTGATATCGAGTTGTTTCATATTTTTTATAATCTCCCTCAAATTAAATATTGTCCATTTTGATCGACGACCTTCTGCCACTTCTCTGGAAGAGCAAGAATTCCATCGCTGTAGAATTTGGTAGTTTTTTGGTTGAAAAACTGAATGAGGTGATTTTCACATACCTCTGGTGAGTTTAGCTTAACTCCATTAAGAGAGTTTTGAAGCGACCGAAACAGATGAAAATCGGAAGGTGCTAAGTCCGGACTATAGGGAGGATGCAACAAAATTTCCCATCCAAGCTCTTTCAATTTTTGTCGAGTTACTAATGACGTGTGTGGCCTGGCATTGTCCTGATGGAAAACAACTTCTTTCCGATTATTTAATTCTGGCCGTTTTTGTTGAATTGCTTGCTTGAGTCTCATTAGTTGTTCGCAGTAAAGTGTTCAATCAATGGTTTTACCTTGTGGTAAAAGTTCATAATGGATGATTCCCTTGTAGTTCCACCAAACACTTAGCATTACTTTCCGTGCCGTTAATCCTGGCTTTGCTACCGTTTGCGGAGCTTCACCCTTTTTCGACCACGATCTTTTTCGCACTATATTGTCATACGTGATCCACTTTTCATCACCAGTCACAATTCTTTTGAGAAAAGGTTCGATTTCATTTCGTTTCAGCATTGGGTCACAAATGGAAATTCTGTCCAGTAGATTTTTCTCAGACAGCTCATGCGGTATCCATACATCGAGCTTCTTTTTGTATCCAAACTTATGCAAATGGTTTAAAACAGTTTTATGGTCAATGTTTAGGTCTCTAGCGATGTCATGACTACTTATATGCCGGTCTCCTTCAATTTTTTCCAAAATCTCATCTACTTTTTCAGTGATTGAGCGACCACAACGAGGTGCATCTTTGACATCGAAATTTCCAGAACGAAAACGAGCGAACCATTTGCGAGCTGCCGATTTTAAAAGAACATCTTGGCCATATACAGCACAAATTTTATCACAAGCCTGTGATGCATTTTCACCTTGATCAAAGTGATATTGTAAAATGTAGCGAATTTTCTCGTTATTTTGTTCCATTTTCGAAGACTTGTAAATGCTATTACACCTCACTGATTTTAAAGAGTTTTATGTTCTTATGTAGACCGAAATCCCACGTTTTGAATACACTAACGTAAACTTCGATACAGGCAGGAATTAGGTTATAATAGATGACGTAACGCGGCACATACGCTCAAACGCCACGAACTTTTTCCCCAACCCAATATGATGTACCGAGAAGTACCCTTCAGGATCGGCTCAAAGCTCTAAGTGATAATCAAGAGGTTGAGTTGAAACCGAAACTGGGAAGATTCAAGCACACATTCTCAGACCTTTTAAAAATGCGTTGGCAGAGAAAAACGCAGCTGCAGGTGATAGAAAGTTGATAGAAATAATAAAAAGAAGTTTGCAATCAAGAAAATCAAATTATCGACGACGACCGAAAGAAAAATGGGGCAACGAAAAAGAACGTTCAAATTTTGATGGAGGATAAAGAAACAGAGTGCATCATTTGCGGCGAGAACTTTGATGAGGATTGGATTCAGTGTCACAAATGCAAGGACTGGGCCCACGAAGCCTGTGTGGACATCGATCCTTCAAAGGCTTACTATTATTGCGATGTCTGTAAGGTCAAACAACGGTTTGGTCATCGTTGAAATGTTTGTCCGGGGCTACCCGCCAAAAAAATAAAGGTCTAAAAGTGAGGACTGATTTCAACACTGAATTTACGCGAAAATAAAAAAAATATTTTATTACTATTTAGTTAATATTGTTAGAGATATGTTAAACTTCACATTTTGTTTAAGAATAAATTTTTAATTCTGTTGAGTTTGATAATTTCATCAGTTTTCTTTATGTGTCCGGGGCTACCCGAACTTCCCCTACCTCTGCTTCAGATTGTCTCAACATTTTTTCAATTGCTTACTGGAACGTGATGTACAACCTTCGCTTACATATTTTAACGTTATCCGCTCCCATAGATTGCTGATGGCATCCGCAATTTTGTTTATTTCCGGTCCTTCTCGAATCATCCCTAAACTATTCATTCGCACTGTAAATTAGAGAAAAAATTATTCAATAGCATAGTCTAGACATAGAATAATTAATTGACTACGAATTTTTTCACAAGTTCATTGCTATTCGTTGCCTTTTTTAATAATCTCATTATTCGACGTGAGAAGTTCGGTTTTTATACCTTAGCTTGGTTTCTTCGAGGCGCTTGACTAGAGGCTATTGATTCCACAGCAATTTCATCATTGGTCGTAGTCCTAGCATGAAAGTTTATTCACACATTAGGAAAAAATAGCAATAATACAAGTGAGTGGTTACAACAGTGATTTCAACAAAACCAACAAGCTTTGCCTTACTATACTTACGGTCTCGTTGTGAGTGTATCGCGTAGAAACAACATCCGATCGAAGTGCTGCCACTTTTGCCGTTTTAATGGGCCAGCAGCACCACTCACCGGTCTATTTTCTGCAATTTTGCGGCAGAATGTATCTCGCAAAGATTTCCATTTTTTGTGTGCTGCTTTAGGACTTAATCGACCTGATATTAAATAGTATTCAATTATTAAAACACAGAAGGATAATAATTTTCATTAATAAACATGCATGTGTACCATAAATATAATTAACACCATACCTTTCAGACCTTCCGAGACTTTTTTCCATTCCTCCGTAATAGCTAATCGATTTCTTTGAGTAATGGGCGGGTGATAATTGTAGAGGATTTCTCTTTGCAAAACCTCTTCAATCAATTGCTCTTCCACGCTAGGTAAATTGTTCGCTGTTACGTCAGGTGCCGTCACCGATGCATTTTCCAGAACAATCTCCTCGGCCCTGCACCCCGTGTCGCTACGTCGTATGATGGATCCATCCTCTGTACACATAAAAATGCATGTATTAAAAATGTTTTTCACGTTAGATAGATGAACTTTGTGATTAATTTCACCTGTGCGTTGATATATATAAAAATTTCGATCAATGTATATCTCGTCGAATCCTTCCATACATGGATGTTGAGGAATTTCATCACGATCAAGGATGACTTCACACACCCCACACGTGTGCACGGCTTGTTCCTATAACAGTGTATAACACGGTGATTACACAGTCATATTTATCATTACAACAGATTATTCAATGTGTCACGATGAATAATTCATGTTTATAACCATCAATTATGATCTACAAGTTAACCTCATTCGCATTCATCTTGAAATTTTCGCGGTGAAATCTGTACATATAGAGGAGCGGAGGTGAATATGGAATACCATTTTTATTTGAAGTTACCATAAATAACTGAAGCATTTTGGATCATTGTGGATTCAAGTGTAGCAAACTTTCAAGTGTTGTTAATATGTTTTCGTGGTTTTATGTTATAAAAAACTGAGTTTAGATGGCAAATTTTCAGTTAACAAAAAAAAACAGCTGTTTTAGGTTAATATGGACCAAGCGGATAATATGGAATACCTCTTTCCATGTGGGATAATATGAAATATGGTAGTATTTTTAAGAAAATCACGAATAATTGCAAGAAAAACATTTTATTTTGAAATCATAGAAATAAAGTAGATAACCAAATAATTGAAATAATTAATCAAATACAATCTATATAGAGATCTTAGTAACCATGTACATAGTTAAAGTAATCAAATTAATAAAACATAAATTTAAATATCAAATTTAAGTTTTACAGTAATCGCAAATGTAATCGGATGTTTCAGCCCCAGTACAATCTAGGTGTGCCCACAATTTACACCAGCTACATTGAATCCACATCTCCCCTTTTGAGTCCTCAGAAAATTTTCCATCACAAAAGACGCACTCAGTATTGTCATTTTGTGGTGTGGTTAGTGGTAAGAAGTCCATCTCGGAGGATACATCAGAATGGTAGGAATCCGCATCAGAGCTAGTATCACCTTTTGGCAGAGTTTCTGAGCTTTTCTTCTTGCTTGTGTTGTTGTTGTTCTTCTTCTTTCCTCCTTGAGCTTCTCTAGTTCCCTCTGCGGCCTTCCTCTTCAAACTCAGTTTTAAATTTTTCTCTTCTTTCTTGCCAATTTCTTTCTCCAGTTGAGTCTTATAAGGTGAACTTGTCAATAAAGCTGAAGTCCCACGTTTTCGTCCTCTATTCGAGGTTTGTTTTTTGCGTGGAGGAGGTGATATTACAGATGGTGGAACGATTGTAGGGGTTGAAGTAGAAAGACCCACTTTCGAATCCAAAGTTTTTGAGCAACATGGTTGGAGGGAAATGTCGCGTGGACTTGTAACAAAGGATGGATCATTTTCACCTCGACCTTCCTCCTGTGTATTGTTTCCAGCAGTGTCGGTAAGTGTGAGCGAAGCAGGAAGGAAATCTTCTTCGGAGAAAACATTCCTGTTCATAGGGTAAATTCCAGTAGCTCTGAAGCCGTTGACGGCAATATCTCCCCGCTGAACCTTGAGGTAAGCGTTACCAAATGGTTTCATGATGTCAAACACACTTAAAGGATGTGAGCTATGCCTCAATAATGTACGCAATTCCTCACTGTAATATGCTTTTAAAGGTCCCATGAAGGTTTTGTCCAAGGGCTGGAGCTTGTGTGATGAATGCGGCGGTAAACACACTATTGTCACATGATTCTGTCTTGCTAAATTGATGACATCAATATTGCGCTTGTGGGCAGCATGCCCATCTAGAAGCAGCAGTTTTGGGTTTGTGGCAGAAGGTTTAACATGAGCTACAAAATGTTCAATCCATCTGGTGAAAATGCTTGTCTCCACCCACCCTGATGGATGGCAGGCTGCAATAGCACCGGGTGGTGCACCTTTCAAAAGTTGATTGTTCATGTTTTTCCGGGGGAAAATAACCAAAGGAGGCACGAAATCACCTGCTGCGCTCATGCAGGCAATTATAGTTACCAAACCACCTCTTTCTGCAGATGTGAGAGCCCCTACTTCTTTTTCCCTCTCAGAGCAATTACTTTCGGTATTTTGCTTTGCACTACAGTTAACCCCGTCTCATCAACGTTAAAGATGTCAGATGCCGAGAAATTGTGTTCATTGTAGATTTCTTCAAGAAGGTCAAAAAATTTGAATACTTCGATTTTACTGAAGCCTCTTGCTCGTGCAAAAGATGTACCAGTTGGTTTTCGTATGGACAGCTTGTCCTTATTCCGGTTCATGAAGGCGTAGAACCAGTCTTTTCCAGCTGATTCTCCTCTCTTGAAAGGGTGGGGGACATTATTGTGAAGAGCAAGCTGATAGGCTAGAGAAAAAACATCATTTTTTGTCAGTCCGTAGTACATGTTTTCCATCTCCGCCAAGTATTTGACCAATTCTTCCTCCAATTCTTTTGAAAAAACTGGTTTTCGTCCAAGCTTTGTTGATACTGCTTGAGATACATCTTCTAATTTGTTGTTGGCTAGTCGAAAAAGGGATGATCTTGGGACAGCAAACTCCTTGGAGGCCTTCAGGTAGCCCATTTGCTTTTCTCTTACAGCTGTAACAGCTGCCTTCATTTTATCTGGGTCCCACTCCTTCCTCTTCTTTGGACCAGGTTTTGCCTTTGGAGCCATTTCTGAAAATAATAATAAAAAATATTGTTTGTAAAAAAATTTCTTCATCTTTAAAAATTAATGGTCATTTGATTTGTTATTTAAAATAAATTTAATTAGTTCCATTTATTCAGTTTCAGTTTACGCTTTTAATTCCTCTTTTACGTTTTAATTAATTTAATATTAGCCATATGAATTTTTTTTTAGATAAAAACTAGATAGTTAATAAATAACAAATAAAAATATTTGCTATATTTTCTGAAACGAAAAATGTCTGGAAATATGGAATACCCAACACTATGTAGGGTAATATGGAATAGTTGGTATCCCATATTGCCCGAATCGCCATCTTGGAGAGTAAACTAACCTGGACCACCTGTTGGTAACAATCAGTCCATGGGAATAAAACTACTAACTAACTCGAATCCCCAACTGGGAATGACACTAGCTTTTAACCTGATTTTGGTGTTTTTTAAGTACATAACAGAATTCGGAATACTTACCTCTAAAAAAAGTCAAAATCTTCAAAACCAAACAACTTGAGTAACACAGAAACTTATTTTTCCACTGACACCATATGAACTACTGTTCTTCTCAGAGGGCTAGTGAAGACTTTTGACGTGCTTCCGCTAGGTTGCAGCACTGAACAAGTGAAATATCAAGGTATTCCATTTTACCCGACTATCCCATATTCCCCTCCGTTCCTCTATATATATATATATATATATATATATATATATATATATATATATATATATATATATATATATATATATATATATATATGTATATACATATCGCACCCTCATTGATAGTGTGATAAATCAGACGGAATCACTTTCAACTCAATGTCTTATTCAACCGTAGACAACAGTACAAAGTTCTTGTGTAAGATCAACAAATCGATGAATAAGAAAAATAAAACTGATAAATAATTAGCAATAACAAAAGAAATTGTTGTTATTCCATTTCACAAAAGAACTTTGTACTCTTGTCGAAAGCTGAATAACTCGTTGTCGAAAATGATTATATTTGATTAATTACATTGCGAGCAAGCGTACCAAATCCTTCTAAGCCCTCCACAGACGTTAGGATGAGTTTCCGACGATGGTGTCTTACCACGTAGGGCTTAGCCTCTGCCTCTGCCTCTCCCTCTCCCTCTTCCTTTCCGGCCACGGTGAGGGTTGGCCATCTTGTAGAGAAAATTGATGAGATTCATTTGACTATCCGTTCTACGCCGGATAGCCCGCCCCGCTCGCTGGTGGCGAGGCACTCCATGAACTAAAAAAGTAACGGTTAAAACTTAATTCTGAATCTCAATAAAGGCAAGTGACGTGACATTACTAGAAGTAAGACGAGGGTTGTATTCAGTCGTCTACGGATCTCGTTATCGAACATCAAGGCAGTACATGGACGTATAAAGATTTTTAAAATTAAAAAAGAGTATAAAATATGAAACTATGTATCATGCTGAAGCTTGTTTGGGCTCTCTCGTTCGCTGCAGGCAGCCCGAGATTTGGCTGTACGTTTTTTAAAACAATAAATGTGAACTGTGTTACAAAATTCAGCGTGGTCAGACATATTTTTTCTAGGTGACTATCACATTTATATAACTAGGCGAAAGGTTTTTGCACCAGAGGTGCTTTTTATGGGGATTATCTCTTCTGGTATCTCGTCCGAAAAATCTGGCCGCTGGCGGGGAGCATTTTGGCAGAAGAGACCTTCACAATTTTTGCAAAAGCGTGAGCATTTCACGCCAGCTTTTCTGCAACTGCAACGAGAGCTCTGGCAGTCAGACGTACAGCCACAGGAAACCTGTCGACAGAATAATAATCATACAATGCATATTGAGCGTAAATAAAAATATAAGCTTATTCATGTTGATGTTATCACTCGATCGTATATTAATGAAGGTGGAGGTTTGATCACTCCGGTCGAGTCAAATAGTGACTCGACTGGAGTGATCAAACCACCACCTTCAAAAATCTAAGCTCCTTTGAGAAGCTTCATCTGTTTGATTAGTATATTGAATCGTTGATTCTGAAAATTGAGTTACCTCATTGAGAAGATCTGGTGGAGTTGCAGCTTTGGTGGTCATAATCGGCAGCAGGATGATTGACGATCTAACCCACCCCCAATCTTCTGGTCTTAGTTTACGTCCCAGCCACATCTGGATTTGCAAATATACGCGTTTTGCGTGCTCTTGTAATGCACCTTCTGTTGGCGGAAGTGAAGCCAGGCGAACTGCGGTTGACTGCGTGACTGCTAACGTTTCGTATTTTTCAAATCGAGCGTCGCCGAGTATCTTATTATTTTCCACTCCATACAAATGGAAAATAAATTTCTCTGCTGCACCGAATAATGTTTCGGTTGCAGCTTCAGCGTCGTAAAAAACTTGGCAAAGTTGACGCAGTTCTTCTTTTTGCTCCATAATTTTTAATAAGGTTCGTTTCCCTTTTGAATATAACGCACTCGTCGTATCGCAACCGACGAAGGCATGAGCGAATAATATATACTTTCGGAGATGTTCGTGATCGGCCGTCGAATATAAAAACGGGTGCGTCGCGGGACGTACCGCAAAAGTGAGAACTAAACTTGCAATTTATTGAATTTCGTGTAAGTAGGATTGAGAAAATTGAACACATGAACGAAAATAAGTGTGGTAATCAATCACAAAATAGTATAAATGTTATTTCAGTATTTTATTATAAATTCAAAGTATTATTACAGTGTAACAATCAAATATACATATTTCATCTTAATATTAAATATTGTATACGCATACATTGGTAACGCTTTAAATTGTTCGTGCAGGGTTCATATTATCTTCATTATCACATACAAATATATTAACTACTTTCTCTTGGCTCATCAGTAACGCTTTGAATATTTTGTGCGGGTTCAACATTAACGTCATTATCATCTACGGGTTCAATAATAATATTTTCTCTATCTTCCACTAAAACCGATGAAACAATTGGTTTGTGGTAACTGTAATATGATATAAATGTTTCTGATTCAAGAGTATCAAGAAATCTAGAAAAAACCGCATCTAATGTAGTGCCATATCTTGTGGTAGATTTTAATGGATCATTATTGATTGTTAAATTGAAAGTATCCTTTAGGAACTGTAATAGTAGTAGTAATGTTTATTTCCCTTGCGGGGTACATTTCGGACTCCCGCTCCGCTCACATTAATCCTTAACTACCTTACGCACTATTTCTATCCTATTTTTTATTCACGCCGTCCTCGAGAGAAAGAGAGCTCCACTCACACCTTCTCCCGCCTTCGTTCTTCCTTTAGGAACTGTAATAAAGGCTGTGATTTTTGTTGATCAGCAAAGTTAACGTTAAAGTCTCCTGTCAAAATCATCGGTAATTCATGGTACTTTTCATTTAATATAAGCGAAACAGCTTCACTGTATGGTAATAAATGAAAATGCAAAAATTTTCTTATATTTTCAACTGGGTGAAATGTAAACTGTAATCAAAATAATATTGCAACCCGTATTGGTGATGCATCGTGTAGCACATATATCACCTACATCAGATACAGCTGCTGTTGCAGTCATGACATTTTGCATTATAAGGTCCATATGAGGAGTAACTACATTAGTTGAATCATTTTCATTGTGATATATTGCCACCCCTCCAGTTCTTGTATTTGATCTCTTAAATTTAACTACGCAATTGAAATGTGGTATGTCGACGGATTGTTCTTCACTCAAATTTGTTTCCGAAATAAGTAAAAAGTTACAGATAGAACTAACGTTATCGATGATATCTACGGCATGACTTCGCAAACCTTGGCAATTGATTGTAAAAATTGATAATCCTTTTCTTGTCAAAATGAAATCACGGAGCATGCAATCAATTGTTGGGAGTGAGTTCAGAGACAACCTGCGAAATTCAGTAGCAAGTACTGCCATTGACTGATCATACCGACGACCGTGATAAAA
This sequence comes from Arge pagana, assembly GCA_963969455.1. Taxonomy (NCBI): domain Eukaryota; kingdom Metazoa; phylum Arthropoda; class Insecta; order Hymenoptera; family Argidae; genus Arge; species Arge pagana. The sequence goes on along the minus strand of OZ018309.1, from coordinate 19,161,642 downwards.
CTTGAAATCATTTTTATTCGAAACCAAATAGAGTCCTTCGATACTCGTTACTCTCGATAGTGCGACGTAAAGTAATTGCTGCGAGTGTTTTTTGTCATATTCATAAACTATTTCCGGAAACGTCCCTCCCTGTGATTTATGAATTGTCATTGCGCAAGCCGAAATCAAAGGAAAATGTTGCCTTTTTGCAACAATAGTTTTATTATTATTAAGCGAGATCGATGAAGTTCTCGGTAATATTGGAACCGCAAGTCTACTAATGTCATGCCGCTGAGCATATGCAGCTGATTTCCGTCTTATTGCTTCTCCAGTTTTCGGTGCATCTGGAAAGTCTAACCATACGCGTTTAATTTTGTCTCCGTTATACTCTATGTGAACTAATCTGCCTATTGCACCATTTGCTAAGCCATCAGAAACATCGATGTTTGTAGTTATGAGATAGAATTTGTTTAAAACTAGAGTGATCTCATATGGTAATCCACCTGTATCTATAACTGTCATTTTATGAAGTTTTTGGGTGACAAAAGTGAGCTGTTCAGCACTGCTAGTTCCGCAAATAACGTCTGTTGCAATTGAAGTGACTTTGTTCTCTGCTGCTTGTAAAATCGAATTATTATACTTTGTAACTGCGTCATTTGTGAAAAAAAGGCGTGTTCCATGTGGACATAATCTAGCTGCATCTTCTTTTGTAACAAAACCGCGATTCAAGTAACGCTAACTCATCATCATTCAGAATACTGCCATTACCAATTTTTGTAAGCAAGGATGAAAACATTACGTTAGATTGACGCATAACTTGTGTTAATTGATAAAATTTTAAGTTACGCCATAAAATCGGGCCTATGTGTGTTTGCTTTGGTTGTTTGAAAATTGGTGTTGCACGAACTGGTGGTAATTGCCTTAAGTCTCCAATTAAAATAATATCAATTCCTCCAAAATTATCATTAAAATTAGCCGTCATCTGTTTCAGTCTTGAATCAATTTGTGCTAATAATTCAGCGCCAATCATACTGACTTCATCGATTATTAAAACTTTAACGAATTTAAATAATGCTCTATATTGTTGTGCAACTTCAATAGACAGTGGTAGTAAATGTGATAAAGTTATTTTCAAAGCAGTATGAACTGTGGTACCCTCAATTGCAACAGCCGCTTTTCCTGTTGATGCGCAAGTGATGTAGGCATTGCAGTAACCATCGGTATCCGAAAATCTGTTATAAATTTCCATCAGCAATTTTATTACAAATGTTTTACCACAACCAGCTGGGCCCGTGAAAAAAACTTGCAATGGTGACGCATTGTCTGATAACAAATGTGAAATGACATGAAACAGTAAACCCTTCTGCTCTACGTTGGCTGATCTCATTAATGACCAAAATTGTGTATTTTCCATGAGGTTTTGTTTTTTCTTACCTATCGCGCCTAACTTATTCAGAGTCGCTAAACGAAGATCAGCGTTGACGTCCGAGTTTGGATTTCTAAATAATTCCTCGTAAGGATTTTCATCGGGTATCCTGTTGGCTAGATCACGGACTTCCTCCTCATCTTCTTCAGCTTCTCTACACATTTTCCTACAAATCTGTATCGTTTTATCAATGTCTAAATATGCATCACAAACTCTTTACGTCTTTCCAAAATCAAATCCTCATTGTCGTCATATATCTTTATAAATTTCATCTCTGCTAAAATTTCTTCATTTTCATTAGTAAACGGAATGTATAAAGTGACCATTTCTCTCTTGTAATCATTAATTTCAGAAGCCATATCGTAATGCCTATATCTAATCACGCGCGGTACTTGACGCTCTTGATACTCTCCTTTATTATTTTTGTAATATTTTGAAACGAATTGCGCTAATGTAACATTGCTCAATGACTGTGGCCTTTTTTCGTACTTGTCAAACCAGTTCTCTTTCCATATATCTGTTGACTCAGCATCTAAATTTTCTAATTCCTGTAGAGTTTTTCTAATACGTTGACGTTCAATCGGCCATACTGTCGGAATATAAGTAACCGCAATTGAACTTTTCGACATTGGCTCACGTAGTAAATACCATGCAGCCTCTTGACTAGATAATTCAACGTTATTAATAATGTCAACACCAAGTTTTCTAGTTATTTCCACAATGTCAAACTCTGGATGTTCATCGACAATTTCAGTGATTCTTCGCGACAAATTACTTAGCCCTCTGTTAGTTTTGTTAATATATTCAACCACATACGCTGCACAGGAATATTCTTCTAATATGATTTGAAAATCCATGTTTGAACATAATAATTTAAGAAGAAACGGGTTGAACATGTTGTGCCATTTTTCTAATGGCGTACGCTTACAAAAAGGCCTACATCTATTTATTCCAGCACATAAAATTTTATAATAATCTTCATCGTCAGATATATTATTTTCTCTATAGAAAGTGTCAATGTCGTCGTAATCGTTGTTTTCCAAGTTAATTCTAATAGTTTTGTAACGCGATGCATAATTCTTAAAATCTGGATCATATTTATCCATTGGTTCCAATATAACGGTATTTCGTGAAGGCATAAATGGTGCTTCGAATCGACACTTTTGATTTGCTTGAGCAGCAATATTTTTAAAACACGTGAATGTGTGTTTGTGGATTTGTAGCTTAATATTTCCCGATGCTTCTCCAGCGGACACTGATATCAAATAGTCGATCATCTCTATAGCTGCATTTTTACCATCTCCTAAAATATCTACCGGCGCGTTCTGAAGCCACAACAAGATATGTGCATGTGGACTTCCGCGATGTTGAAATTCGATTCGCTTAAAATAATCGACCACTCGATATCGACCGAAAGGGCTAAATCTTTTCGACTGCAAAATAGTAAGCAAGACATTGACTAGTTTGTTAAAGTAAATGGCACATGTAACTGCATCTTCATTCACTAATATACTTTTTTCCATGTAATTCAATAATTCTAAATCATCGTTAGATATTTCTTGTCCATTGTTTTTCAATTTATACAATAATTTAAGTAAATTTGACCAACCAATTTCATTAGCGCTAAAAGTTGTGAAAGAAGTCGGCTTTCCTTTTTGTCTCATGACAGCAAAAAGATCTTTTTTCCGTTGCGACCAGTAATAAGCCGAATTCGGAATTGATTTTAAAAAGGCTAAATTGGTGTCGATGCAGCCATTGATGTATTCTTCCGATTGTACTTGCTCGCGTGTTATGTTTGTACTTGTTCCTACGTGTTTAAAAGCTATCGATAAAGAATCGCGCACTCTTATTCGCATAATTTTCATGCCCATGTACAATAAATGATGGGGGGTAACACCACGTCTATCCGATCGTCTAAGTTCACTCGTAGCCATTTGAAACGGAGTTATATTAAGTCCATCTTTGAAAGTTCTAAATTGACCTAAATAAATACTTGGAAACGCAAGCTCTTCAGCATGTTCGTCAAAAAGCAAACTCATGGGGGCATTATTTTCTCCCGGCGCGATCCTCAAGTATTTTTCGTCATTCCACATTAAAGTATGCTGCGCAGCTGTAAGACTCTCTTCGATCGGAACGTCTTCACTTAATTCATCGAAGGGAATATTCATGTCTATAAAATCACTATTGAAAAAACTGTCATCGACAGTAATCTCATATAATAAATACAGCGGTTTATTTATCAAATACTGAAGCCAAGCTTTAACAGTCCCTTTGTTGACTAAACCCTGCACGAAACTAGATTTATGTATTTTTTTCTCTTAATATGTACGTATACGCAATGATCGTCATCAATGTCTCTCGGAAGACGATTAACCATTGTATTTACCGATACAGGCACATTTATAACTTGGCCATAAATGCCGTACTGACCGTGTACATGTCGCAGTCTTCGTATCTGCATAAATGGTATCCTAGGCGAAATCAACCTTTCCGTAACGAGGTCCAGCGACGGTAAATCAGTTGGCATTGCAGGATATTTAAAACCATTGTGCACGGAGAAAATTGGAATTTTTTTCTTTTCCAAAGCAGATTTGCAAGTTGAACATACCATTACTGAATTAATGTCGCCAAAATTCTGGAAATCGAAAAATATTAGTATTCATGAAACTTTCACTTTATGTTAGTTGTATGTTAATCATTTAATAAATAATCAATTTACCTCAATAATATCTTTTAATATATCTTCATAAGCTGCAGAGGCCACTTTGAGGTCATTTTTGAACCACAGTCGATCGCACACTGTACAAGCATAACCGAATGGGTTGCATTTGAACAGTTTATTAAATTCATCGTGTGCTTTTTGATGTTGTTGATGATTAGTATATGTTAAATTCGAATTATCGCAAAACATGCTGTTACCAATATTTGGTTGATTTCCATCAACCTCAATTGGATGTTGTCGATCCCTTGCAATATTAACCTGTTGTTGTTGTCTGTAATATTAATTGAAATATCACGAAAATTAAACAAAGCATTTACTTTCATATTCAAAATCAGTAATATTAAAATATAGCGTACCGCTCTATTTCGCGTTGTTCATCAGAGTTTGTTTGTTGTTGATCGACAACGACATCCTGTTGATGCCTGTAAATGACAATTGTTGTTGTTGTTTACTTTAATATTAATTATCAAAAATGAACATAATGTTATTATTATTGTTGTACATACCATAGCATGTCGAAATATGGATCATGTGCTTCATCATCAGTAAAATCAAATGTCTCAATATTCGCATCGAGTTCTTGAGATATCATTTGAATCGCAGCTGGTCCAGCTGTCTCGACAGTTGCAACAATTGCTTTATTGCCAGTTTCAATAGCTGGTCTTGCATCTGCTGTTAATTTCGCCTTTTTGCAAGCTCTGTATTCTCGTAGTCGCTGAGCTTCTTTGTTCAAAAATGCTGCTCTTACTTCTGGTTGTGCTGTAGCTCGCTGTTGAGATCTTGATTTTCTTTTATATGCAGCTTCTGTTTCTATCTCTTGCGAGGCTGTACTCTTCCTGCGTGCTCTGTATTCTCGTAGTCGTTGAGCTTCTTTATTTAAAAATTCTGGTTGTGATGCAGCTCGCTGTCGATATGTTGATTCTCCTACTGTTTCGATCTCTTGCGATGCTGTACTCTTCTTGCTTGCTCTGTATTCTCGAACTCGCTGAGCTTCTTTCTTTAAAAATTCTGCTCTTACTTCTGGTTGCGAAGTATCTCGCTTTTGAGATCTGTAATTCCGTTGATATTCAGCTACGTAATTTGAGCGTTTAGCGTCTTGTGTCGATTGTACTTCTCGTTTTCTTTTTGAATCTGAAATTTATAAGTAAAAACAAAATTATTTTATTCAAAGTTTACATAGACACACATACGCGCGCGTACATACGTATATAATTCAAAGTACACGTATACGTATATAATCCAAAGTTTACACACACACACACACACACACACGCGCGCGCGCGCGTATGATGCATATAATTCATAGTTTGCACTCACACACGCGCGCGCATGTATGTATATAATTCAAAGTTTACACACACACACACACCGCGCGCGTGCGTATATATATATATATATATATATATATATATATATATATATATATTAGGGTGTTTCAAAAAAATGAAAAATTTTTATTTTTTTTCCAAACAGGCTTAAAAGTTTCCTTTTGATGTCACGAACCGCCAGTGAAAACCGGAGCTCTTAATATTAATATTAAGTATGTCCTCATCGCATTTTTTTAATTCTCATAAGAATAACACGGGAAAAATTATTTTTGTCTCTTCTAATTTTTGTACTGTTCAAACGACTAATCAACTAATGAATCGCTGCTATAGTTATTGTAGGGAATTGAACGCTCTACAAAATGGGACTGATAAGATTTTCGATTAGTCCACGTATTTAAAAAAAATTGAATTTTGATTCTAAAAAACTCTTAAATTTGATCAAAATCTCTAAATTTGACTAAAATTGTGAGCTTTATGGAAAAAATAGGGATCAACTTTTTTGTTAAACATGAATTAATTCTCTCATAAACGTTGATATCTTTGATTTCTTTATTATTAAAGTTTTTTAAAATATGTACTAATCTAATTACATCAAATATCTGTTACTGGAGAGATTTTTTACTACAATCGGGAAATTGTTGTCGATGATTGCGAACAACCTGTAATAGATACTGTAACTGGTCTTCATCTTTGGTTAGGCAGCAGTTATATTCTTCGATCAACGCAATTCCTCGTTCAGCAACGTCGTTGGTCACTTTTAAGGTTTTAAAAAATTCCAAACAAACTTTGTAGCTTTCATTATCAGGCCACGATGAAATATCTTCTTCCAAGAAATCAGAGGGTAAATCAAATTTTGTAAATAGCTCCAATGACTTGTTTGAGACAAAGTGGCTTAAATCTTTTTTCAACAACAATGGTAGATTTTTGTCTTCAACATAAAATCGCTGATCCATCGATGTAGGGCCTTCCTGAGTGTTAATTGCATCAATAATTTTTTTTTAATATCAACTGAAACGTTGTCATCAAATAATGATATCGTGGCTAACTCATTATTTAAATACCACAAATGTTCCTTCATCTTTCTACAAGCTTCTTTTGATACCGCCGGAATGATATGCTTATCCAAAATCAATTTTTTTATCAACTCTAAATCTTTGTTTGGCGCCAAAATAGCAGATGTTGCTGTGAACCACGCTTCAATGTAAAATAAAAGAACGAAGATACATACTTGACGTAAATTGTTCATTTCACGAGCGGAAAGACGAAATTGGTCCCGAAACATAAAAATTTTTAAACTATAAATGGCTTTGGACATCCATCGCGCATGATGCATAGCACCAGGACGCTTAAAAATGTACGTATCGGTTGGACAACTACCAAGAAAAACTAAAGATAACAATAAAAGCTCTCGGTAATCATCTCGAGGATGAGACATCTAAAAAAATTAGTAAACATAAGTTAACAATAATCGTTTTAATTGTATTAATGTGCTAGAGTTAACAATTTTTACCTGTAAGCAATTATTAATAAAATTAATAATTTTAATTTTATCATCAATTAAAGCGCTGGCCACATTTTCATCCTCGAGTCCACTTTTATATTTAGTTTGATCAATGTCATCCCACCCTTTTTTGAATCGAAGGAAAATTGGCACATTAGGACCAGATGTAGTGTTCCAAAATACTTCAAAAACTCCGCGTAAAACGATTTCCAAAACATGATGGCGACAAGGAAGCCACACTAACTTTCTCCCCAATATTTTTTCAATTAGAACACAAGTGCCGTTATGGATGCCTACAACAAAAAAAGATAAGAACATATAAAAACAGAAGATCTTAAATTTGGGCGATAATAGAGAACACTTCCGTTCATCTTAAGTCATATTATACAACAGAAAATTAATATAACAATGACGTACTTTATGCAAATACAACTTTACCTGTGTTGACAGCTGGAGTATCAAAACACATTGCTTTTACGTAAGGAGCAACGTTCCATTGATTTAACGTAGTAATAACAGCTGAAGATTGTTCATGAGCAGTTCCGTTGTCAGCTTTAGGAACTCCAAGAAGCTGATCAACTCCGGATACAGAAAGTAAAACTGCAATACGGTCGACAGACTGCGAATCAAGAATATCAGGTAGAATTTTACCGTCCCAGTGGACAACATAGCGATCATCAGAGCAGAATTCTTTTTTCAAATCCTGTGCAATGTTTGATCTTTGTTGAATGCGCGCTCGATGTATCGTACTGTGGCTTAAATTGAGAGTAGAAAGATCGATTCCAACACTCTTATAAGCAGCAGCTAAAATAAAAATAGCATTTCTGCTCGTCACTTTTCCTCGATCAAGTGCTGCACATAATTCAGGTGTCATGACATTAATTTTTTTCGGTTGAAACTGTTGACTTAACTGGTTTTCATAGTCTGATACAACATTAGATGTTTGACTGGATGATGTTCCTGACCTATAAGATAGCAATACTGTAGATTTTTGAGCAGCAAGCATCATATTATCAGTAGGCTCATCCGTTTCTAAAAATAGGAAAAAATACTTATATAGAATTGATAGTTATAACAGATTAAAGAAGTAAGAATAAATAGTAATAAAAACCAACCAGTAGAATCTACAACCATTATGTCGTCACGTTGATCTTCCGCTTGTGTTGAAGTAGTATTATCAATAAATCCCAATCGATTTTTCGATCTCTGCCCGGCCAAAAACAATTTTTTGTTTTCATCAATGTATTTATTGACATTCAGCTTAGCAATGTCAAATAAATTTTTTAATTTCACAGAAAAATTGGATTCTTTCTTTTTTTGGGCGACTGATTGTTTACGGTTCGTGTTTCTTTGTATTTTTTTGACGTCATCTAATAAATTTGAAAGCTTTTTTTGTGCATAAGCCTCGCCACATGTTGGAATACCAGCTTCAGTCCACTTTTCTTGAACTTTAGTTATTGTTAAATTAATACTATGTTGGTGTTGAAATTTAAGAACTTTCTTTTGATAAAGAAACACCGACATAACCTCTACCACAGTAGGAAGTTTGCGTCCACTAAAACTGTCAGTTGGACCACCAACTAAGCGACTTAAAAAATCCATTTTTCACTTACAGTTCACCTCAAAATAATATCTCAACACAATTTGATGTAGTAAAAAAAAACAACATGAAAATACTCTGGCTTCAAAATAACAATGCTATGGCAATAAATTCCACTGTCCTAAATGGTTCCACTAATAATAATAATCAAGTTCAAAAACTCCAAGCGCCATCTATTGAGATATAATTTTTTTATCGACAAAACTTGATGAAAATCGTATTTATCGACTAAAAAGTTGAGCGCAGAAGATTGCCATTTTTGGATTTTACTCCCATAAAAAATATTTAAGAGATACTGAAAATAAAAAAACCAAAATATTTGAGCACAAGCTTATAAAAGTAAATCTGATAGCGTGCATTCTAAAAAAATGGCAATTCAAATGACCTGTCCTGAAATTGATATCAAATCAGATTTTTTGGTGGTAATTCAAATTATTTGAAACGAATTCTAAAAAAAATATTTTTAAAGCATCATGTTTTTCCAATTTGTGGAAAAAAATGATTGGTAAACGTTTATTACTAGGTAAATTAATCTTTGACAAAAAATTTGATCCCTATTTTTCCCATAAAGCTAACAATTTTAGTGAAATTTAGAGTTTTCGATCAAATTAAAAAAAAATTGAATTTTGATCGTAAAAAACTCTTAAACACGTGGACTAATCGAAAATCTTATCAGTCCCATTTTGTAGAGCGTTCAATTCCCTACAATAACTATAGCAGCGATTCATTAGTTGATTAGTCGTTTGAACAGTACAAAAATTAGAAGAGACAAAAATAATTTTTCCCGTGTTATTCTTATGAGAATTAAAAAAATGCGATGAGGACATACTTAATATTAATATTAAGAGCTCCGGTTTTCACTGGCGGTTCGTGACATCAAAATGAAACTTTTAAGCCTGTTTGGAAAAAAAATAAAATTTTTTCATTTTTTTGAAACACCTAATATATTATAACCGCTCCCCCTTCGCCGGTTAGACGAAGGACGGCTATTTGAAATTTGGCTAACCGAAACGAGGAAAGAAAACGCGGGGGGGGGAGGAGGGGAAAAATGAAATAACGCGAACAGCGAGAAATATGATATAACAAAGAAGACTTGATTTAATTAGAACCAAAAATGTGACAAATGATTTAGAAAAGAAATACAACAATAACGGCGATATACAGCGGGGGGGGGGGGGGGAAGGGGCACGGAATACGCGAACAGAAGGGGGGTGGGAATTGGGCGCCAGCTACCAATCGGGGTAGCACCGTTTTTGGCGTGTCGGATGGACACGGACTCACAACACAAAACACGAGGGGGCGGCTTAGCTCACGCGGGAGCAGGAATGACTCGACAGGGGAGGAGTGGGTTCGATCTCTTGCACTATCGGCTCTATCGATTAACCTCGGCACTCGGGGATGGGAGAACAACAGGAAATCGCTGGGAGGGGTGGTGGGTGAGGGAGAGAAAGGGTGAACAGGTGATAACGCAGCTACTAGTAGGAGTCGCCACTCGTCACGTCGCGGGACGTCGCAAAACGCTCGGGCCGGCAGTCTGAAGGACTGCGGACCAAAAACACAAAACGGTTACTCTTATTAATAAAGAAACGGGGGGGTAGGGGTGAACGGAAATACGGGGATCAGCACACAGACTCACGCAATCGCAGCACACCGTTGATCAGCAGACCACGATCGCACTCACTCTTCGCAGTCTTACAATTCCGACTGGATTCGCACACTATTTTCTAACGCTTCTACTTTCTAGGGCTCTCGGCTCGAGACTGACGAACCGTTGTGCCGTCGTCGTTGTCCAAAATTCGGTCGTCCTCCTCGGTAGTTCCCGCGTGGCAATCGGGGGCGGGGGTGTTGCGGGGTTGTTGTTGGGGACGGGAGAGTCGGTACGTCGGCAGCGGGAACGGGTCGGCGACGGGCGAGTCTCCCGTTGTTGCCAAGATAGTGGTGGCGATGGCTCCTGGTCTTTTCTGCCGCAACGAGCTTGGTGCTTGCTCGCTGCGGCAACGTGTCGATGCTGGCTAGGCATGCACGCTCGTCGGTGGCAAGGCGACGAGGGGACGGCGGTGGTGTTGGTCAGCTGGCTCGCCCGTGCTCTCCCGGCCGCGTGGAGTCCCGGACCGGCCGAATCCCGCGGTGGGTGACGGGGGGGGGGGGGGGACGTTGACTTAGACTAAACGGTCAAGACGCAAAACTTAGACTATACGGTAGACGGTTACCCTCGGACGACCGTGCGAGTGGCGGAGCCCGAGCCGAGGGGGAGGGTGGAGCCTGTAGCGAGATTTCTCGTTACAAACTCCCCCCGGGTGAGACGAAAGCTGCCCTTTTTGGGACAGCTTGAGCAACATTCATACCGGGAGGGGAGGGAAGGGAATACGGAGGTGAGATCAAGGGGTACGAGTTGATAATGAAAAGAACAAGAAGTACCGTATTTCTCTCCGCGTGGTTAACAAGAACGGGGGTACTCGAACGGGATGCACGAAGGAGAAGAGAAGAAGGGGGGCAGAGGTGAGACGAAAGAAACTACAGCCAACGAAGGATAGACTAAGGCAGTGGCGTTGCGTGCCTTGTCGGGGCCCCGTATAAAAATTTTTTTGGAGGCCCTTATATGGAGGTAAAGATTTTTCACAAAAGAAAAAAAATATTGTGAGAAGTAATATTTATTTATCACATAATTTACCCATTTTACAAATAAAAATCGAATTTTAAATATTCACTCTCCTTGCCTTTTTATCGGCAAACTGATTTATTAAATCATTTATGGCTGATGATGAATTTAGTTTTTCTAAAGTTTCTGCCTCTATGGACAATAGTGAGATGTCTGACAGCCGTTCTTGTCCCATCGAAGTTCTTAAGTAATTTTTTATTAGTTTTAATTTTGAAAAACTTCTTTCTGCCGTTGCGGTTGTAACTGGAAGGGTCAAGAATAAAAAGCATGCTGTGATTACCTCGGGAAAACTCGATGCAAGACTATTGAATTTTACTAGCAATAATTCAATGAGTTCTTTAATGGAATAAATTTTTTTAATTTCAGAATTTAAGCATGTTTTTAGAGCCTTTAATTGGTCACAAAGATTAAGTGAGATGTCTTTACTGTATTTAGCAGACAGTTTTCCGGAAGCGTTTAATATCTCTTCGCTTGAAGAAGATAGGAGTTTCTCCGGTTGTAATATTTCGAATATACTACTCAGGTTGCAAAGGCTCTGAAATCTTTCTTTAGTTTGAGAAATTAATATATCTAAACAGCAATAGTATACATTGACTTTGAAATAGGATTCCGGGTCGGAAATTCTCTCATCTTGTGATAACTCATCAAAAAAACGCTTCGTTATCTTTCGCCTACTGTTTTTAAAAACAGTTGTTACCCCCCACTTTTTTGCTAAATCTTTGGATTCATTTAGCAAACTATTAAATGAATTCTGATTTCTTAATTGGCACAGTCTATTTAAAAGATTACTTAATAAAATACTAGATTTCTGTAAGTCATTATTTTCATGCTGTAGAGCTTTAGAAACAGGATTAATAATTTCAAATAGTGAAGAAAAAAATGTAACGAGCACTAAGAAATCAAAACTCTCTAAAATATTAATTATACTTTTACATTCTTCACGTTCATCTTTTTTATTTGAAATTAAATTTAGTTGGTACAAAGTTTTCATGATTAGTAAAAAAATTTTCTTTACTGCTAATAAAGCGTCGTTCCTAGAAGACCATCTGGTAGGACATACCTTTTTAAGGGTAATCAAATATTTTTCAGATGAATCGTCACTTAGCATAGCCCAGCGTTTTATACTATTGCCAAAAAAAGTATATATTTTTTCTAAATTATCGAAAAAAGTCGATACTTCATGAACATGTCTCGCAGCATCGTTCAAAACCAAGTTTAAAGCGTGCGCAGCACAATGAACATAATCGGCATTTGGAGCATGCTCTTTTATTAGGGTTTGTAATCCTCCATACACACCCGACATAACATTTGCTCCATCGTATCCCTGTCCTCTACATTTAGTCAAATCAATTCCATATTCTTTAGTCAAATTTAAAATGACAGTTTTCAGACCTGCAGCACTGCAATCGGTTACTGCTATGAATCCTAAAAAGGACTCACAGATTTTTATTTCTTTAGGCACATTATCATCATTTTCTGTAACCGAGATATATCGAAAAACTACAGATAGTTGGTCAATTTTTGACAAGTCTTGTGTTGTATCCAGAATTATTGTCAGAAATGGAGCTTTTTTAATTTCTGAGATAATACTGTTCCTAACGTTAGTACCAAGCAAACTAATAATTTCGTTTTGAATCGTAGGGCTTAAATAATTTATTTCACCTTTCGGTTTTAGAAAAAGTTCTTTTAAAGTTGCATTATAGTTAGATAGCAGACGTGAAATTGCCATAAAATTGCCAGAATCAGAATCATGCCCCCTCAAAGGTAGATTACAAGATACTAAAGTAATTATAACATTAATTATACGATGCAGTACATCTCTCCAGAATGTAATTTTACTATCGATTTCACTTTTCAATAGAGTATCGATGGTATTTCCTTGCAACCAATTATTATAAGAGAGTGAGGCACTAATATGCTGCTGTGACTTTTCATGGTCAAGAATAGTTTGTGTGAAATTGCTTCTAACCGAAACACCGTTAACCCAAGCAGAGGAGTACGATTTGTTTTGACGATCTGCTAATAACCAACAGAAGTGACAGTACGGTTTGTTTAAAACGTTAGAATAACATAACCATGGTCTTATAATTTTTATGCCTGCCTGATTGAAATATGAATAATAATAAGCTGAAAAAGGTCGGTTATTTTCTGAAACTTTTGGAAATGGTCCTTGTGGTTTAAATGGACCCAATTTAAAAATTATTTTTCGTTCGCATTCAGTTAAATTGTCACCAAAATTTCCTCTATCTGATGAAATTATATTACAATCTGCATTATCTGCAGATATATCAGAATCGTTGACTTGGGGTTCCTCGATTTCTGGATGGACATCCGATAAAGTATGTGCTTGGCTTTCTTCTATTTCCGGATGGATATGTGACGAAGAACATGCTTCAGAAGAATCTAAAAATAAACGAGTAATTGTTAAAAAATAAATACGAATGCTTTGATACTAAACTAAAAAGAGTTATATATAAATAAATAACGTTACTAAGGGTCACAGTTAGAGAGTGTTCAGTTCAGACGCACACAGATTCTACGCGGATTGTGCTCGTACCTATTAGTAGATACAAAATCACCTGCAGCCCGTCCGTGCATTACTATACACCTGCGTGCTATTTAAACGCAGCGCGTAGTGTAGTGGCCATACAAAACGAGAACCCGAAAGCGAGTCTGCACATCTGAAGTTCTCAACACGCAATTAACGATACGATACGGACTGATAAACAAACAACAAAACAAATCGATCCTATAGATAAGTTAGAATTTTGTTTTTTTTAATCAAGGCACGGAACCCTAAAAACAGTATAATTGTGAAAATCGAGGGGGAAGACAACTTTTTGTGACGGACAGATGGACAGACCGAAATTAAAAGATTTCCTTGTTTATCACTACGGGCCCCTAATAAATGGGTTGGGTAGTAGTGTAGTACTTACCTTTCCAATCTAAATCACTCACAGTATCTTGTCTCTGAAAAAATGAAGAAATTTTGGGCACTTTTTTTATAACCTCGTCCCTTTTCTGTTTAATTTTTCTTTTCTCAGCGCCGCTGGGATAATCTCTTTTTCTTTCAGTCATTTCTTTTACAAATCGTTACTAATACTGCTAAACCAGAAGAACAATATTGTTTGTACTGAATTACAATGTAATGCACATTTATATAAAGCGCGTAAATAAACAGTGCACTGCACTCCGTGGTTTAACATCCAATGCAAAGTACAACAACGTACACGTACATCGCGATATCGATGAAGGATTCCCGGGGATTCCCCGCTGAGTTGAAGATGAAGTAAGTAAAACGGGGAAGTCCCGCAGCCCGCCATAACGATGTAGTGTTGCCAACTTTTGAACGCACGCTTAAGGCGGGAAAAAAGGAATTGCTTTATAGAATTTTGTCATTTGTAAAATAAAATAAATTAGAAAGTTTTTATTCTTTTTCCTTACACACTTTGGGGGCCCCCGTGGCCCGGGGGCCCCGTATAATTGATACGGCAAATACGGCGGTAGCTACGCCCCTGGACTAAGGCATAACAACTCGTAGGTGTGTGGTGAATGGGTGACGGGTGACGGTGTAATGTGTGACGTAAGTCGTGTTTCTGCGTGTTCGGGACGTCGCAGCTGGGGGGGGGCTCAGTATCGTCGTCGCAATTCGTATCTCCCGGGGTCGGGAGTGGGGCGTCGTCTCGCGGGTCCGCGAGGACGGCCGCGGCGACGACCGGCGGTGGACGGTTCCCGCGAAGGAGAAGCAGTAGCTTTCCCTCTTTGCCCCGTTTCGCCGCCGTCATCGTCGATCTCGGGAGGCGTCGGGGGTACGAGTCTGAAGAGGGAGGTCCCTCTTTTGGCCGGGGGGTCTTCTAGGGTGGCGTCGGAGTCGCCGGGGGTCGGTGTGGCTGGCTCGGGGTCACTGGGAACGTCGGGGTCGTCGGGGGGCGGTGTGACCGGAGCATGGCCACCAAGAACGTCGGGATCGTCGGGATCGTCGGGGGACGGTGTGACCGGCACGTGGTCACCAAGAACGTCGGGAGCGTTGGGATCGTCGGGGGGCCGTGTGACCGAAGCATGGCCACCAAGGACGTCGGGAGCGTCGGGATCGTCGGGATCGTCGGGGGACGGTGTGACCGGCACATGGTCACCAAGAACGTCGGGAGCGTCGGGATCGTCGGGGGGCGGTGTGACCGGACCGTGGTCACCAAGAACGTCGGGATCGTCGGGGGGCGGTGTGACCGGACCGTGGTCACCAAGAACGTCGGGATCGTCGGGATCGTCGGGATCGTCGGGGGACGGTGTGACCGGACCGTGGTCACCAAGAACGTCGGGATCGTCGGGATCGTCGGGGGACGGTGTGACCGGCACGTGGTCACCAAGAACGTCGGGAGCGTCGGGATCGTCGGGATCGTCGGGGGGCGGTGTGACCGGACCGTGGTCACCAAGAACGTCGGGATCGTCGGGATCGTCGGGGGACGGTGTGACCGGCACGTGGTCACCAAGAACGTCGGGAGCGTCGGGATCGTCGGGGGACGGTGGTCGGTACAGCTTGAGGTCCTTTATGTGGACCTTTGGCCACCTGTTTTTCGCGGGGAGGTGGATCTCGTACACCACCGGAGATATCTTTCGCGTTATCGCGTAGGGTCCACTAAATTTCGGGGCGAGTTTGGCGGCGAAATTCTGGGCCGCGGAGGACAGCACTCGGTTCCGTCGCAACACCAAGTCTCCCACGCTAAATTGCCTGTCCGTTCGTCCGTAGTTGTAGTATTTGGCCTGTCGACTGAATGCCTGAGAAAGATTACGCTTCACCCAGTCATTCAGCAGAGGCAGTCGCGTCATCCTGTCTTTCCAGACTTCCGGGTCCGTTCGGTCGATCACGTCTGGTGGAGGCGTCGCGTTCCGGATATTCTTCGCGGGTCGGGGGTTTCGCCCGAAGTTCAAGAAGGCGGGGGAGACGTGGGTGGAAGATTGGACGGCGGTGTTGAGCGCGAAACAGAGCTCGGGGAGATGACCGTCCCAGAGTTGGTGGTTGTCACCAACGTATGACACGATCATTGTCCTCAAGGTACGGTTCACGCGCTCAACGGGATTGGCTTGGGCGTGGTATGGGGGGATGGTAGTCTGACGCACCCCGTACTGGCTGAGTTGGGTCGTCATGTGTCGGTTCACGAACTCGGTCCCGTTGTCCGTCAACAGGTATCGGGGACATCCCCACCTGTTGAAGACGAGGGACTCCAGGGCGCTCACGATGGTCGGACCGGTAGCGGTTCGCAGGGCCTTCGCCTCCACGTATTTCGTGAAGAGGTCCTGGAAGACGACCACGTACCGGTTCCTACCCTTGCTAGGAGGAAAAGGGCCCATGACGTCCGCGGCAACGACGGTCCAAGGACCTTCGGTTGTTCGTTCCCGCATCAGACCACTGGGGGGAGCTTGGGTCACCTTGTTCAGCTGGCAGATCCGACAACGCTGCACGAACCGTGCGACGTCGGCGAACATGCCGGGCCAAGAAAAGTCCTGTGTCAGTCGGTGGTAAGTCTTGTCGATCCCCAGGTGCCCAGCCTGGGGAGCGTCGTGTGCGTCTCGTAGTGCGTTCGGTCGGGCGTCAAGGGGGAGGACGAGTTTCCATGCGTCCAGGTCGTCTAAGGCGGGATCAATTATTGGGTGGGCGCGGTGGTGATACAGTCGATTGTCGTCAATCTTCCAGTCGGGATACCGGGTGGGGAATTCGCGGACCTTTTTAAGTTGCTCGAGGTACCAGGGGTCGCAGGCGTCGCCGAGGGCGGCAAGGGCATCGTCGGTACTCTCGAACATGCGTGAGAGGGCGTCAGGGACTACGTTCAGGGCCCCCCTGCGGTGGACAATCTCCATGTCCAACCCCTGCATGGACAACGCCCACCGGGCCAGTCTTCCGGAGGGATCGCGGAGGTTCCGAAGCCATCTCAGGCTGCTATGGTCAGTAATCACTCGGAAGGCAGTGCCCTCGATGTATGGTCGCAACTTCCGTGCGGCCCACAGCACGGCCAGGCACTCCTTCTCCGTGACACTGTACTTTCGCTCCGCTCGGGACAACACTCGGGAACAGAAGACGATTGGATGTTCGGCATCGTCGAACTCCTGCGTTAAGACGGCGCCGACGGCATGGTCGCTGGCGTCGGTGTGGATGGTAAATGGCTTCGTAAAGTCGGGGCGGGCAAGAACGGGGGCTTCGGTAAGGGATCGTCTAAGGCCCTCGAACGCGGCCTGCTGTTCCTCCCCCCATTGCCAGGGAGTGGTTTTTTCCAGAAGGCGAACGAGGGGGATCTTTAACTGAGAAATGCCTCCCAGGAATCGGGCGTACCAGCCGATCATCCCTAAGAAGCGGCGGAGTTGTTTCAGATTGGTCGGGGGGGGGGGGGGGGGGGGGGGCGGTAGGTCAGTATGGGGGCAATTTTGTCGGGGTCCGTCTGCAGTCCGTCGTGAGTCACTACGTAACCCAGGTATTTCATCTCGGGCAAGAAGAACTCGCTTTTCTCGCGATTGATCTCCAGGCCCGCGCGGGAAAATGCAGTTAAAACGCGTCTCAAGTAGGTCAGGTGGTCCGTCTCGTCTTCCGTCGCAATGATAACGTCGTCCAAATGAGCAAAAACATATGGTTCCCACCCGGGGTCAATTAATCGGTCCATCAGTCGTTGGAAAGTCGCGGGGGCGTTCGTTAGTCCAAAGGGCATCCGGGTGAACTGGTACAGCCCTCTTCCCGGGACGGCGAAAGCAGTGACGGGTCGACATTGGAGGTCAAGGGGGACCTGAAAGTACGCCTGACTCAAATCTAGTTTGGAGATGTAACGCGCGCGGCGGAGGCTGTCAAGAATTCTGTCCATGTTCGGGAGGGGGTAAGCGTCTTTTCTAGTCACCTTATTCAGGTCGCGGAAGTCAATACAGAATCGATGTTTCCCGTTGCACTTCGGGACGATTACGGGGTTGCTGAGCCAGCCACTATTGGAGGGTTCAATCACTCCCTCGCGGAGCATCTTATCGACCTCCCCCTGGGCGATTTTCAGAAGATGTGGGGAGATCCTGCGGGGCCGCTGGCGTATCGGTGGATGCCCGCCTACGTCAATCTCGTGGTGGACAAGGGTCGTCGCGCTGAGGATACCGGTCGTGTTGGGGCGAATCCAGCGGTCGAGTAGGGATTGCAGGCGTAGGAGGGTGTCGGTGGGGACTTCGGCTAGGCCGGCGAACTCGGGGAAGGCCACGATTGACGCAGGCACGCGGTAACCGTCGCGGAAGGGTATCGTTTCTCCACCTGACACGCCCCAGGTGTCGTTCTTGAAGTCTATCGCCAGCCCGAACAGTTTGCAGAAATCGATCCCCAGGATGCACTCATAGCCAAGGGGGGCTACGCGCAGTTCGAGGGGCTTCCGGACCCCGGCGACGTCGAAGTGGAGGGGAAGGGTGCCTACGTTGGGGACCAGGGTATTGTTAGCCACTCGGACTCCCCCAGTGCCGGGTTTTAGGGGGGCTTTGGACGCGCTAGCCACTTCGTGGCTCAAATAAGAATGCGTGGCCCCCGGGTCGACCAAGGCGGCCAGGACGCGTCCCCGGAGGCTCACCGGCAGGTAGTAGCGGTCGTCATCCCCCTGGGAATCAACCGCGTCCACCGCCGGGCACTCCTCGGGTCGAAGGGGGGCAGGGGTGTCCACGGGTCGTCGGGGGTTTAGCGCGGGGGAGACATTGTGGCCTGTCCCCCCCCGTTGGCGTTTCCCCCCCTGCGTTCGCGGCAGGCCGGGCACGAATCCACATCGAACCCGGGCATACCGCATAGCCGGCAGAAGAAACCCAAGGGGGAGGGGCACTCGCGGAATGTATGCCCCCTCCCGCGGCAGTTAAAACACGTTACCGTGGATGACTCGCGGCGAGGGGAGTGGGGACGGGCGGCAGGGGGGGGGGATGGTCAAGGACATCAACGGTTTGACGGGCGGGATAGGGTTGCCTACCGCGGCAGCGTAGGTTTGGAGGGCTGTCTCGGTCGGTCCGGGGGAGGGGGTCGGTTCGGGCGCGCCTTGAGGGCTGGAGGCGGCCCTCAAGGCCGCGATTTTGCCCTTGGGGACCTTCGCGGGGGCGGTTTCCCCCACGGGGGTGTACGCGGCACTGGGGAGGACGCTTTGGGCTGCGGGGGGGGGAGGGCGGTAATTGCGGGCGTGGTCGCGCATCGCCTCGACACGCCGGCAATGTAATTGGAACCCCGTAAAGTCACCGATCTCGTCCCGGCGCAGATGCTGGGCGATCTCGGGGTGCAGGTTCTTGAAGCACAGGTCGAGCTGGGCGTCTAGTGGCAGCGGGGGCGTCAGGTAACTGAAATAGGTGCGCATCTTGACGAGGTACTCGCCGCAGGGTTCCCCAGGCCCTTGGGTGCGCACCTCCATTTCCATCCGCAGCCGCTCCTGCAGATCGCTGTGCCCGAAGCGGATGCGGTAATAGTATAAGAACTCTTCGAATGTGGCCCACATCGTCCTCTCGACCCGGTACCACAGTAGAGCTTCGCCCGTGAAGCTCTCCGGGAGGATCCGTAGGATGTCCTCCTCCTGGAACCCCCTACTGGAGCAGTACTCCTGTAGGCGGAGGAGGAACTCTTCCCCGTCCTCCCCGGGCCTGCCGGAATACTTCGGCCCGCTGCGCCGGAACTGGTCTACGCAGCGGGTGTCGCGGAGGGTCTGGATGTCGCAGAGACCGGTGACGGATCGGGGGTCGGGAAGGGTCCATCGGAAAAGAGGGGGGCGTTGCTCGGTACTCTGGTACCGGGGGCGTCGTGGCGGCGGGAGGTCGTACGTCTGGTGATGGGGCGGCGGGGGTGCGGCTGCGGGAATAAAGGGTGTCGGGCGGGGTTGATCGTTGGGTCGGGGTCGGGAGACGGGGGTGGTTGGAGGTGGCGGGTGTGTGAAGGTCACGATCGGGGGTCGTTGGGGTTCGAGGGGGGGTCGGTCGGGGATCGGCGTCTCGTCCATAGAGACCAGGTCGTCGGACTGGTCGAAGGTCATGGGGTCTCGGTATCGTCCTGTCGTCTGTCCTGTCGGTAGGGGGCCGCGTGAGGGGAGCGCCAGGTCGTCTTGTCCGGGCGGGGGTGGGTTCGGGAAGATGAGGGGTGCCGGCCGAACTTCGTCGAAGCTCGGCTCGGTGAACCCCACGGTCAGGGTGAACGGGGGGCGATGGCCCCGCTCATCCTCCACCGGGTCCCAGGCGACGGCGAGGTCGGGAAATCGGCGGCGGGCCTCGTGTCGCCAATACCGCTCGACCAATGTCGGCATACGCCCCTTGAGGTTTAGGCCGGCGCGATCGCACAGGCTGATCATCGCGACCGGGTCCTCCTTGGCCAGTCGCTCCAGATTCTGCCTGTCGCGACGCAGCCGGTCCGTCACCTCCGGGGACACGGGGGGTCGCGGGGGAGCTGAGAGAGAGGGCAACACGCTCGACAGGGGGCGACTTGAAGTAGTGGCAACGATACTCGTCGTCGTGGCGGTTGCCGGTAATCCCGTGGTGGTGACGACTGGGGGGAAGGCTATCGCGGGAGGGGCGGCGGTAACCTCCCAAAAATCGTTCGCCAACTCGTCCATGGTGCCGTCGATAACCTAGGGCACTATCGCGAAAACTGAGAGGGCAGCGGGACGGCGGTCGTGTCGTCAATACGCAGGGGGGGGGGGGTGTTGGTGTGGTGTGTGATCGTGTAACAGGTGTGTCAAGAATGCCAAAACAGAACAAGAATTACAAGAGACGCGCGAAGTTTGGAGGTGAAGACGGGTAAATTTTAAATGCGACAACAGATGGGCTAGACGGTTTGAAACTTTAAAGATAACGGGTAGCAACGGAAGAGAAATACCAGCAACAAGAAAACCGGGCGGCGCGCGGGTGACGAGCGGCGATTTCCAAAATAAACGGGAGGAAGAAGGAGAGGTGTACCGAGGTGAGCGCTTACACCAGGACGTCTTTGGCCGGTCCAAAGGACGTCGAGAAACAAAAGGCCCCACGTTGGGCGCCAAATTTATAACCGCTCCCCCTTCGCCGGTTAGACGAAGGACGGCTATTTGAAATTTGGCTAACCGAAACGAGGAAAGAAAACGCGGGGGGGGAGGAGGGGAAAAATGAAATAACGCGAACAGCGAGAAATATGATATAACAAAGAAGACTTGATTTAATTAGAACCAAAAATGTGACAAATGATTTAGAAAAGAAATACAACAATAACGGCGATATACAGCGGGGGGGGGGGGGGGGGGGAAGGGGCACGGAATACGCGAACAGAAGGGGGGTGGGAATTGGGCGCCAGCTACCAATCGGGGTAGCACCGTTTTTGGCGTGTCGGATGGACACGGACTCACAACACAAAACACGAGGGGGCGGCTTAGCTCACGCGGGAGCAGGAATGACTCGACAGGGGAGGAGTGGGTTCGATCTCTTGCACTATCGGCTCTATCGATTAACCTCGGCACTCGGGGATGGGAGAACAACAGGAAATCGCTGGGAGGAGTGGTGGGTGAGGGAGAGAAAGGGTGAACAGGTGATAACGCAGCTACTAGTAGGAGTCGCCACTCGTCACGTCGCGGGACGTCGCAAAACGCTCGGGCCGGCAGTCTGAAGGACTGCGGACCAAAAACACAAAACGGTTACTCTTATTAATAAAGAAACGGGGGGGTAGGGGTGAACGGAAATACGGGGATCAGCACACAGACTCACGCAATCGCAGCACACCGTTGATCAGCAGACCACGATCGCACTCACTCTTCGCAGTCTTACAATTCCGACTGGATTCGCACACTATTTTCTAACGCTTCTACTTTCTAGGGCTCTCGGCTCGAGACTGACGAACCGTTGTGCCGTCGTCGTTGTCCAAAATTCGGTCGTCCTCCTCGGTAGTTCCCGCGTGGCAATCGGGGGCGGGGGTGTTGCGGGGTTGTTGTTGGGGACGGGAGAGTCGGTACGTCGGCAGCGGGAACGGGTCGGCGACGGGCGAGTCTCCCGTTGTTGCCAAGATAGTGGTGGCGATGGCTCCTGGTCTTTTCTGCCGCAACGAGCTTGGTGCTTGCTCGCTGCGGCAACGTGTCGATGCTGGCTAGGCATGCACGCTCGTCGGTGGCAAGTCGACGAGGGGACGGCGGTGGTGTTGGTCAGCTGGCTCGCCCGTGCTCTCCCGCTCCGTAGCGTCGGCCCGTGCTCTCCCGGCCGCGTGGAGTCCCGGACCGGCCGAATCCCGCGGTGGGTGACGGGGGGGGGGGGGACGTTGACGGTGGTGGTGGTGACGGCGACAACGGTCGCAGTCCCGCAGAGCCGGACATACACACGGAAAGGGGGCAAGACGGGAGGGGAGGGGAGAAGAACGCAAAACCTAGGCTAAGCGGTCAATACGCAAAACTTAGACTAAACGGTCAAGACGCAAAACTTAGACTATACGGTAGACGGTTACCCTCGGACGACCGTGCGAGTGGCGGAGCCCGAGCCGAGGGGGAGGGTGGAGCCTGTAGCGAGATTTCTCGTTACAATATATATATATGTAGTCAACCTTAAATTTTGTCTTAAACTCCGGCAAAATAATTTTATGCTCGCCTAAATTAACTAACCTTAGATTCTGGACACTTGTTGATTGTGCATCACACGGTGGCGGCATTTGCCTCGAACTCGTGGGTAATTCCTGGTGTTGCAGCGGCCTAGCTGTTTTTTGCTGTTCACACTCGCTTTCATCGTCACTCATTGCGCCGAAATAGTGAAGCGCGCACGGAGTATCTCACTTTTTCACTTTGAATAAAAAGTAACACATCATCCGATGCAAACAAACACGGCGTCCGATGCTTCACACGGCGTCTAATGCTTTGAGGTTAACCTGTGTACTAGGAGAGCGAGAGAGACAGAGCAAAGAATAAGAGAGAAGAAGAGAGAACGAAAGCAGCTGCAGCGTCTCAGATATCTACTAGGAGAGCGAGAGAGACAGAAGAGAGAAGGAAAGCGCCTGCCACTTCTCCTCCGTCCCCGCCCGCCCCGCCGTTCTGAAGCCGCGCGCGCACAGCCGGCTCTCCTCTCCCCTCTCCGCGCCGACCGGTTTCCCCTTGAACGCTGCTCTTACGTACGGCGTATGGACGTACGTTCAACCAAATTGGTCCCCAACCCAAGCGCGCGCATAAAAGTTCTCACTTTAATAATCTTGTTTTGGCATTCGGAACTATTTTATAATAGTACAGCGTCATTCTCTCTTCGGTTAAACCAACGAGGAGCACGAACGATGTCGATAACAGATCGACATCGTTACCCACCACTGCAACTGGACCATCCACCAATCTATTAACTTGTATAGCCGTGTTCACAATTTTCGAATCTGCGTCTTCATCGGCAACTTGGACGTTGATCCCTTTTCTACGCAGATATTCGGATAAAAGATGAACAAATTTGAATTTGTTTGCGGTATTTGATAGGAACCTCGCTTGAGTTAATGTCACGAGCATGTCTTCGTTGATGTCGATGTCTGCAGCCAAATTCTTTTCTTGACGACGATATCTCTCATATGATTTGAGACCGATACACTCATTGTTGTACCCGTCAAATACTACCCATGCGTTAAATCGATAATGACTAATAATATGTTGCAGATACGTTTCGAAAAAGTTTCGAAAAGTTCATCCGTGAGGCCAATGCACACTGTGTAATAAGAAGCCACTATCGATAACGAAAGTTACATTTTCTAAGAATGCGTCTGTATTAACTGGCGCTTTGTGGGTCTTGAAGATTTTGTAAAGCTCAGATTTTTGAGATTTTCTCATGAATCCTTTCTCATCGAACAGCGCTAACGGGAATGGTGATAATTCGTACTCGAAAGCTTGTTTCTTTTTCTCCAAATTATTGTGAAGTAAGACTGATATCCGCTGAAACAGTAACGCAGAATCGACAGTGATATGTGAAGTGCCACCTACGTGAAGTCCCGCCTTCGCTGATTCTAACGTCTTTACTCTGTTCGAGATTGACAATGATATGTCTTTCGCGTTTTGCCCAACCATCGTGTGCATCAGTTTTTTACCAATTTCCTTCGCCAAGTGGCAGTTGATTTCAGACCCTCCGACAATCCCAGTGGATAACGAAAATAAAGATGTTCGTTGTTTAAATGGTTCGTGTTTGTTTATCCAACGCTGAAAACTCGCGACATCAAGCGCGTCTCTTTTTATCCGGGAAGGACCAATATCGGCGTGCTGTTCACTCGATGATGTTCTGACACAAAAGAACTCTTCAACAGATTCGATAATACTGAAGGTGGATGGCATTGTTAATGAGTAGTTCTCACGAATTTGCGAAAAATGACTTCATATAATAATAAGAATATAATTTGTGATAATTGACAATTTTATATATTCAATATATAGTACACAAGTAACTTACCTCAGCTGACTATGTGGTCCCCACCTTTTTCGATATAAATGAAAGTAAAGGGGTGATAAAAAAAATCAATTATGAGGGAATGATGATTCAAGTGAGGGAATGAATTCTTTTAACGCTATTACTATAATTAGATTAAATTAACACGCTAAACATCTTTTATTCAGTTCAACATGAATTTATTTTATCAAAACTAGTTTTACAACATTTTAACAAAAGTATATTCTTAAATTTACTGAGATCTATCATATTTATTTTAGTTATTTTATAACGAGTCTTATTAACATATTTTATAAAGAGTTTTAGTTCAATTAAGTAATTGAATTATTAAGAAAAACCAATTCATCGAACATTAAATTTGTAAAGATAAATAAATAATAAGAATTAAAAAGTTTTAATTCAATTGAACAATTGAATTTCTAAGAAGAAATGAATTCGCTAAACATTAAATTTTCAAAGATATATAAATAATAAAATCACTAGTTATTTTTTATTTCTTTTACAGAATAAATACCTCGTGATAGTAATTTTGGCGCTTCAATTTTCTGCAGAATTGACTCCCAATAATATAATTCTTCGTCCTTAATCACCGGCCATTTCCATCCTTTTATCCCTTCTTTCATACATCTAACCATAGCTCCGTCATCAAAAACAGATATAATTTCGCCAGGATAATACTTGGTTTCCCATTTTACAAGTACATAATTGCCAGCGTTGTAAGCGTTTACACTTGACTCGAGAATTTTTGGTACAGGAGAATCACATTTAGTTTTCTTTGGCAACTTCAAAGCCTCTTTTACTGGCTTATGACTTCTTAATGTTTTTTTAATCGAATTGTTATTAGGGCATGAATAACACCCCAAATGGAAATGACTACATTTACCTTCGCATTGTAGGCATGAAAGACTTCTAAACTCTAAATAATTATTAGCAAATACGAATTGACCAACTTTTTGAGTGCCATTGAATGTGGCAATCGTTTTTGACTGATTTTTTAATTTATCCATCTGAGAAATATCATCGCTTGTAACCACAAACAGAATTATAGATGGACATCTGGACTCCAAGATATTTTTGAGTGAATTCAAATTTGTTATATCTTTACCCTCAGCCACAGCTTTATCAGCCGTTCTTTTAAGTGTGCCACCTACACCGTCAGGAGCTCCTTTACCATGACCTGGTTCGGAATAATGCCACGAGAAAAACGAAATCCATGGATAAAGAGATTTGAGGTGACAGGATACCATGTAAAACATGTATTTATTTTTATATTGATTAACTGGACTGTCACTGAGGATATGAACATGGGATATATTTGGTTTATTATCTTTCAGCCATTCAAAGACAGGTTTCAAATGCCCCCACACTGCCATATTGTCATGTCGAATATTCTCAGACAGCGAACAAAATGGTTGAGCCACAATAGTTTCATTATCACGATAGTACAAAACTCCTGTATGGAGTGTGATTTGTTGTTTCGCTCCACCAAAATGTACAGCTTGAATCTCTTCATTATACTTACAAGAGTAATTTTCGCTGAAGTCTACGTGGATAAGTGCATCATTTTCAGTCAAATTTTTTTTTAGATTAGACACAGTTTGGTATTGATGTGCTATAGTCGCAACATGCTGTAAAAATGATGGCAGAGCTTCTTCTAGATTTTGTACTAGTTCAGTGATAGGAACATTAATTTCTTTTTTTAATGGTTTACGTACTGACTTGGTTTTTCCATCTTTTTCATATGAAGTAGTTTCATACAACCATTTACGATAAACTACTTTTTTAGTCGGATACGGAAGAAAATATTCAAGAGACTTATCTTTACATTCGGAGCATTCTCTAAACAAACATTTTGTTGAATGAATATCGCATGTAATAGCTGTCAGAAGACTCGTTACGGTGCAAAATCGTAATGCTTTGTGTTCATTAAGTGCTGTAAGCATTAATTCCATATTGGCATGAATTATACATTGACAAGTGTTACGTTCTTTAATATTAGCCCAGGTTATCCAAAAAGGTTTGAATCTACAAAAAGTAGCGAAACTCAATTTATAACTTACACTAGTCAAAAATTTCTTATGTAAATTCCTCATCGTATCACATAACAAACGTTTTTGTTTCGTTTCTCCTTTTGATTTGATATAGTCATTTTTACCGGGGCACATCCTAGAATTCTGGTCTTTTTCTAAAAATTCAATAACTTCCTTTTTTATACGCAACATCTTGACATTTCCTTTTCGAACACCACTTCTTTTACAAGTGTCATGTTTAAAAAAAGTTTTTGTCGCGGATAGTAATTTGTTCTTTTTTAAAAGATCAGGTTTTAATATACTATAATAGTTCTTCTTTTCGTTGGTTTTCAAATTTTTATAACTTTTTGTTAATTGCTGAGTCAGAACTTCACATAACAACAATTTTTTTTTTACTATCGGCGTTACAATGACATTTTTTAAAAGTGCCGATACCTTGGCTTGAGGAGAAGATGGATCATTGTTTTTAGTATTTCTAAAACATCTCTTCCGAAATTTTTCACTTCGTCGTTTTTCGTCTTTTAATTTTTTTTCTAGGTTCGACATTCTAGCATACAGTATTGCCCGACGGTTCCTCAACTGACGTTTTCGACGAGCAGCTACTGCTTCTTTTTTACTTTTAACTTGATTCGCTATCGATGTTGGAGAAGATGTTGGTTCTGATGATTTTTTAGATTTTTGTGTCTTTATGATAATAAGATCTACTGTTTCTTTTCCATTGCTTCCTCTTTTGTCGTTTTTCTCTGGAACTCATCGTAGATATCATCTTTATTTGTCCTTTCTGTTTTTTCTTCAAGTACTTTAGATGTTCCTTTTCACGTAGTTTTTTTAATGTTTCAGGATCAGCTTTGATTTTCTCTCTGCGTTGTTTGTCATACTCCTTTTTCTTTAATTTAGCTTCTGTTTCATCTTGCTTTTTTTTTTGCCATTATTATTTGATCCTAAAAACCTATAAAGTAGAAAGTAGTTATGAAAATATAATGAAAATGGAATTATATATTACAAATAAGAGCTGTTAAAACAAATAGATCATCAATTGGAATTCGATTAGAGGTTATGTTTGACTAGTTTTTGAAGGTTATGTTTGATTTTATCATTCCCTCATAAGATCTCATTCCCTCATTAATAGAATGAAGTGAGGGAATGATAGTGAGGGAATGATAAAATCAAACATACAAAACCTACAAAATCTAGTCAAACATTAACCCTGGAGCAGTCGCGCATCTAAACGAGACAACAGTGGTCGCGCGGACTACGTACGTGGTCCATTTTCAAATTGAAATAACTTTTGTTTTTTATATAACTTCTTTATTTTACTTATGGAATTACAATCAGTACAGTATGCTTAACTATATAAAATTAGCAAAACTTAGTTATAAACTCTTTTTTATAACTATTAAACAAAAACAAAAATACTTCTCTAAATTGGCACAAAAATAACAGCCTTCGTATTGATTGAGATCACAATTAAATGTAATTATTAAAATTAATTATTTACAACATTTTCTGCACAGGAAAGACACATAATCTTAGAATGATCCCCACAAATAAACTTTTTGCAGGCAGTGCACGACTTTCGGGTGTTTTTATTGCGTGCTCTTCCACAGTCGTGGCAACGGCGCACTACATTACTCGCTGAAGCTGGTGCTTGTCTTTCTTGGTCTGTAATACCTAGGAAATCTTTAATTTTTATTGTCAAAGACCTTGGTAACGTTTTTGAGTTAATTCTTTTCTGAGCCAATGGTTTCATCCAAGCCAGGGATAAGTCGATCAGGAAGACACGACGGCATACATTTTCATAGTTTTTGTTTGCTGTGTAAATACATAATGCATTTAGTGCACTCGAGTTTAGCAAATGGAAGAACACCGTTAGAGGCCATCTTCTAGAGTTTCTCGAAACGTCATATAAAGAACACATTTTATCAACTAAGTCAACACCATTCTTTGTTCTATTATAATATGTTATTATTTCTGGCTTTCGAGTATCTCCAGAAGTGTCATCAATTTTCGCATCGTTGTGCATTGTTGACATGAGAATAACCACTTTATTGGGTTTCGGCACATACGACACCATTGTGCATGGTTGGTGGAAGCCAAATCTTGAAGAAAATGGTGGATTTCCTGTGGCGACACGAAATTCACGGGGGACTTCTCGTTTATCTTTTCGAACAGTCCCAACCATAGTAGTGCCGTTTTCAAAAAGTTGTTTTGCAACTCGAAGTGAAGAAAACCAGTTATCCATGGTAATATTCATATTTTTGCCCAGTACAGGTTGAGCCATTCTCATGACGACATCGTGTCTTTCATTGCTCAAACGAAACGGACCCTCTAGTTGTTTGCCCGCATATATTTCTAAATTGAATGTATAAGGATAATGGACGTCAACCAATGCAAATATTTTGATTCCATATTTTGCCGGCTTTTTTGGAATATACTGCCGGAAAGCACAGCGTCCTCGAAAAGCTATCAGCTGCTCATCCAAAGTCATTTCAGCACTTGGTACAAAGTAACGTTGAAAGTTGGAGAGAAACAATTGAAAAATTTCACGTATCGGAGCTAATTTATCTATTGCTGCACGAACTTGTCGGTCTTCGATATTGTCGAAGCGCAAAACCCTTGTCAGAAATTTGAATCTTTGTTCAGACATGGTCAAATATATTGCTTCAATTCCAGTATGGTTTACGTGTTCAAATATTTGAGCAGTGCTTGATCGGCCTATCTTCATTACTCCAGCCAATAATAAAATGCCTATGTAACCTCTGATTTCAATTTCGTTTATGTTTTTAGCGTCTCTTTCTCTTGCATAATTGTTCTTGATATAGTTTATTTTTATATTGGTGTATTTGGTTATCAGTTCAATTATCTGATCATCGACGAAAAGTGACATGCAGTCTTGAATAGCAGTCTTATGCCTGGCTATTCCTTTTGGACCAGGAGGAACAAACACTATATTATGCCTACGGGTTCTTCCTCTGTTTTGAGGAATTGTCTTAGACCACATTGTGTCATCAACTCCGGTGTAATAATCCCGCCGCCCGCGCCGTCTTCGCTGAGGTGGTTCCTCATCTTCAGAGCTTTCGTCCGACCCCTCTCCTCTGATATCTTGCTCCTGCTCTGATCCAGATTCGTGATTCTGCTCTTCTAACTGATCTACTTCCTCGTCCGAGCTAGACTCAGCTTGATAATCATCGATGTCGGAATCAGCTTCTCTCAACCACGCATCTATCTGTGCAGCTTGTCGATCATCCATTTTTATCCTAAAACATAATGTTAAATCAATCTCCAATAAAATAACATAACAAAACAATATTTAAATTACATATTTATGACAATTTTAACATAAAATAAATAAAAATAAAAAAAATATGAAGTGGAAAAATACTTACGTAATTGGTCGCGCGGACTGCGTGTGTAGTCCAGGAACTTTGCGGAGCTACTAATAATGCGCCCGCGCGTGACCGGCGCTCGCGATGCACTGAGTACGTCCCGCGATTAGTCATTTGAAAGTACCTAGCGGCACTAGAAACTAACGCTTACCGTTTACGAAATAAAACAGATTTTTTATCAGTGGATCATATATGTAGTCCACGCGACCACTCCAGGGTTAACCTCAAATCGAATTACGATTCGAGGCAAAATTTCTATCCCTCAAAACATGTGAAACAGCATAATGATTATTACCAATGAAATAATTACCTTTCATTCAGATGGTGTGAGGCAATGAGATATAAAAATGTAACATTTAAATAATTAATTAAAAACCGGTTGACAACAACACATCTCTTCGAGCCTTACAACAATGATAGTATGGCTTCATTGACAATGCTGCCAACTGTAAAAAATTTATAAGCGCGGCAACCTACGATCCGATTGAAATGTATAATCCAGGTTTCAGTAAAGAGTGAGGGAATGATTTTTTTTTTTGGGACCCAGATAAAAATTAAATTTTCCAATCATTTCTTACTCGATAGCTAATGAAAAGGGTATGTACTGTTAAATGCACTATTTTTAACATAAGTAATGACCAAAACTAGTCACATTTATAGAGCACAATAAATTAATGATATAATATTATTTAAATATTGAGTTTGGGACACGATGAGGGAATGATATTTGAAGTATTCGGTTACCTGCCATTTGTTATTGTGAGATTAAAACACCTAAGTGAAGTATGGCACGAGCAGCTCCAGTAGTATAGTTTTCGTGAAAAAATACAAAGTTTACAATACAACGGTAATAATATACAAAACTGAGTATGGACACGATTTTCGCAAATTTCTGAGAACTAGTCCTATACGGTGTTATATGCGTATCAAGCCTGAGATTGAATATGAACCGAATAGCACAGTTAACAAGCTTTTGAAGTTTCGAGTTTAATTCATCGGTTACATCACAATATACCAAACAGCAATAATCGATGTGGGGAAAGATGAGAGTAGACACCAATTTAATCCTGAGTTGCTGAGATAGAGATTCTTTATGATACTTAAGCTTATGAAGCGTAAAGTGCACTTTTTGTGATACTTGAGAAATGTGACTGTTCCACGAGAGATTAGCGGTGATGTTGACTCCGAGGTTTCTAGCTTCCCGAGTATACGGGAGGGCAGTACCATTGACTATAATCGAAGGCAAACTATCTAGATCAATATCACGAACATAAGCATCACTTCCTAAAATCATAACTTTTGACTTAGATAAATTCAACTTTAGGCCATTATCGGTAGCGTACGTATATGTTGCCGAAGCATCAACAGCAACTTTCTCTAACGTTTGAGATAAAAGACATGGGTGACACTTCAAATAAGTTTGCGTATCGTCTGCAAATATCATGTATTTGGAGTATTTTAGCGACGAACCAATATCATTGATAAACAGAGAGAACAGTAGCGGACCCAGTACTGAACCTTGCGGTACACCGGCTGCAACAGGCTGCCACTGAGAGGTTTTATTATCCTCATCAACGACAGCCTGCATACGGCCACTAAGGTACGAGAAGAACCAGTCTAGTGCCTGTTGAGAAAAACCGAGAGTTTTTAGCTTGCAAAGAAGACGAACATGGTTAACCATGTCAAAAGCCTTACTGAAATCAAAGAGAATAAGGATAGTGATCTTTTTTTCATCTATTCCTAAGCGAATATCATCTACTACTCGAATCAACGCCGTTTGAGTGCTGAAACCTGATCGATATCCCGACTGCATGGGATCAAGCAGATTATTAGCATCTAAGTAGACTGTGATCTGCCTGTGAATTATTTTCTCTAGAATTTTAGAAAGTTCAGGTAGATTAGCGACTGGACGAGTGTCAGATGGTGAAATGGGTGTGCGGATTTTTGAAAGTGGCCTTATAAAAGCTTGTTTCCATGCTGAAGGGAAGACCGAGTGAGTTATCGAGCAGTTGAATAGCAGCAACAAGTACGGAGAGATGACAGTTAGAGCTTGATTAATACATAAGAGAGGTATTAGATCAGAGCCAGTAGACAATGAGTTGCATTTTGCCACTTGTAAAGCTTCGAGAAGATCCACTTTTGTTATTTCACGAAAAGAGAATGATAATTCGGAAGGCGGTATCGTTGAAAGAGCGGAGATATAATCAGTGTGTGAGCAAGGGGGAATAGTATTGGTTATGGATGCAAAAAAATCATTTAAGATATCGACACTAAAAAATTTCAAGGGCGAAATTAGAGTGTTTTTGACGAGACCGAGACGTGCTAATTCTTTCCACATTCTATTGGGCTCGTTAATGCTGCCTAGTAGATTATAATGATAGTTGCTCCGAGCCTGCTTAATATCATTGTTAAGCTCATTTCTAACATTCCTGCATATCGCATAGCTGAGAAGGTTATTATTCCTTTTCGCTTGTTTGTACAGTGAGTTTCGATTTCTGATCCGCGTTTTGAGCTCGTCTGTAAGCCAGGGAACCGGTGGTTTCTTAACAGTGAATGTTTGCAGGGGTGCATGAGTGTTGAACGTAGTTAGAAGAACTTGAGATAGTGATTGTACAATGTTATCCACACCTTGCGGTAAAGAAGTGAGACTAGTGAGGTCACACACCCTTAAACAATCTGAGATTGATATACAATAATCTTGAGGATTAAAATGATTCAGATTTCTTCGAACTATTGTTCGCTGCTCAATATGAGGCACATCGAAGAAATATTCAAGTTTAAGCAAATCGTGTCCCGCAATAAAAGGTTCCTCAGATTTGGCAAACGACACTATCTTATCAATATTATCCACTATCATAACATCGAGCCAAGAGTCCGAAAGTGCAGTATGAAAAGTAGCTTCAGATTGAATTAAATGAAGTGCATGAGAAAAGATCCATTCACGTAGGTAAGTCGATTCAAAGTGTTCTTTAAGTAAATTACAATTTAAATCACCAGCAATTATAATATTTTGATAGGCATGCGAGAATACATTCAGAGACTCAGAAAAATTTTGAAGCTGTAAACCTTTAGGTCGTCGATAGATTGAAGCGAATAATAGCGGCTGCGTACCATTTAGTCTGAGATCGACAATGAAAAATTCCGGCGAATTTGAAAACACTTTCGGCGAAGTCGCCAGTACTTTAGCTATGATAGAGTTATGAATGTAACAGGCGACCCCTCCGCCCTCTTTGCCTTCACGATCATTCCGGATTATATAATAATCATCAATTTTGATCAATTCATCAGCAATGTGTGAGTGAAGCCACGTTTCGGAGATCGAGATTACGTGAAAAAAATTTGCCTTGAAATACAGTCTAATAAAGTCAATATGACCAAGAAGCGAATTAGCATTGAATTGAGCAATTTTTAGTAGAGACTTATTGTGATTTTCGTTGTGAGTGTTAATTATCGGAGGGAGTCAATCGAGAGCCGCAAGATCAGCGTCACTATTAATGTAAATAATCGGTGTACCGTCACCTTTTCTGACTAAGATGTTACCTGATTTAATCCAGACATACTTGAAATTTTTTACTCTGGCCTTATCTTTCGTGCGTCGCAGTATATTATACACATTAGATGGTAACAGCTCATTAACAAAAACATTACCGGTAAGGTTCGAGGTAAAGATATCTTTGACCGAAATATCGCGCTTCGTTCGTTTTTTAGCAATGATATAGTCCCTGACCTGAAATGATTTCAGCAAAACAATGAGCGATTGTGTTTGAACAACAGCTGATTGACCCAAATTCTGTTGAGCATTCCCAGTGGTTATTTTTTGTTCATCACTCGAACTGAAAGAACATCGGTGACTAATTCCGGAACTCCCAGCACATTGAATACTTTAGTGACAATCTGTGGCAAGGTATCTTGGATATCTCGCGGAATACCAGCAAGAACTAACTCGGAAGTAGTATCACTCGATTGTTTTTGGCTACCAGCTGACTTTAGTTCGTTAATTTCCTTTCTAAGCTCCGCGTTCTGATCAGCTAATTGAACTAGTAAAGCATCATGTTCGGTAACTTTTTGTATAAGACTTGGCACGCCTTGTACTTTCTCTGCGATATCTCTATTAGTTTCACGCTGCTCAGCAATAAAATTATCCATTGTTTTTTTTGAGGCGTCGAGTTTATCGAGAATCTCTCTTAACAATAAATCAGAGGTGCTAGACGAAGCCTGCCCAGCTGACAACGAATTTTGCGCCTGTAAATTCATCGTAGATTCGGTTTGGGGCAATTTATCGAGGAGATAAAGAAAATTATCGCGGCAGCACTTAGTGGCGGATTTATACTTAATGCAGACTGAGCAGCAGCCAGGATGAAAATATTTAAAGCAAATAGAGCATAAGAGATTATCGCCCGCAATTTTGCTCGAGCATTTGTAGCACACAACAGCAGACATGCTGAAATAATTACGTAGCAATAGCGAATAAGTAGCAGACTTCCTTGCCGACTGCTATTGTAGATTAGATACTTGATAGCAGGGTTACTAAGCACACACCAGTCCGCGGCGCCACTTGACGAGAAGGGAGATCACACAGGCCCGTGAGATCGCGGTCGATCCAAGTGAGACAGCAGAGCAGCATAATATTGACACATGCGGAGAAGCGGTGACTCAGGAGTGTATGCGTGCCTCAATAGAATGAATACGTATGCGTAGATGTGTTGAATTTGTGCGCATGCGCAGAAGATAAGAAATCCAGCAACGATTCTCTTCCATCCACGCCAAGATTTTTAGGTTACAGCATTCAACCACTTTCCATCCCAAAGATATGACGTATAATGCCAGCAAACAGAATACTGATTATGTTGAGATGAAAAGCAGCAATTAGCCTGCACTGTCCTGCAACAAGATCGCCCGGGGGCAGATAGCGGCAGAGAATTGTCGAAAAGTATAGGAGCCGATAGACACAAGACAAGCTGTACTCACCGGAGAGAGAGAGAGCGAGAGAGAGAGAACTATGTTTATTATACTAGGGCACATAGGTCCCTGTAAGTATAAAACGTATACATTAATCTATGTAGCATGTATGTACACCTTCATACTAGACAACTAAAGCTATTGTACAGACGAGATTAATATTAAGAAAACAATTTATACGCTAGATATATGCTATCAGGATTTTCTGTGTTTAAATCAGAGTTCAAGTCACCCATGATGACCTTGTGAGCGTAATCCTGACAGGTTGATGCTAGAAGTGACTCAAGTTCATTGGAGAATGCGATTTTCGGTGGCCTATATACTGCTCCAATTAGAAGTTTAGTGACATGACAGCCAAGTACTTCGATAAGTAAGTACTCCGGGCGCGCTGAATAAACCTGACTGAGCGATGAGGTGACAACCCTTGTACATAAAGATTGTTCCGTATAGATACAAACTCCGCCTCCCTGTCTACCAACCCTGTCGCAACGTGTTAGGTTAAATCATGGCCGTTTAACATTATCGTCCTAATATGAGGTTTAAGCCACGATTCCGAGACCAAGATGAGATCAAAGTAATGCCTCGTAAAATACTCAGAAAATTCGTTCCAGTGTGCAGTAAGTGATTGAGCATTAACGTGGCAGATTTGGAGAAATCGTGAAATAGCAGGGGACGGAAGCAAAGGAGACGAAGCAGCATTTCAAATGATCTTACCAAGGTCAGCATCCCTAGTAATAATAATTGTTTCCGCATCGCAATCTTTCTTCACCATTACTTGACCATTCCGGGCCCACACGAAGCGATAATTTTTCTCTTTCGCGGTTTGTCTAGTGGCTTGTAGTAATTTATACAAGTCGGAAGGTAGGAACTCGTTCACGTATATGTTCGATTGAGTAAAGTCCGGGTGTATGTCTGTAACGTTTCGGCTAGACCGGGTAGAATGTGGGGACTAGGTGATCCCGGTGTATGCCGTAAACGGGTCTGAGGGTCTCGTCCCTCTCCGCCGGATACTCGGAGCTCACCGGGCGTTATGAGTGAAATGATAAAATGTAGTCAGGATGGTTAAATGTGGAAGTATATGTTTATTTTTGATTTGAACAAGAAAATAATAATTATTGGCATACGGTGAAATGATCGCGAGGTCGGGTTTAATGCGGTGTCGGACCAGCTGGGGGGCCAGTAGGTTCCAGGCTGTAATGTTAGAAAGAATACCGGCTACAGAAAAGAACAAAGCGGATTTGTACAATTAAGCTTGTGGTTAAAAAGTCGGCTAGTAGGTGTTCGGTTCTGGTCGGAACGCGTCGGGAAGTGAATATTGAGAATACGGTTGAACTGTGATCTAATGCGGACGGTAAATGGTGAATATAAGGTGAAGCCTTAATTCCTAACGCGAACGCGCCTAGCGGTCCGGGGTCTCGTCCCGCGGTCCGGATACGTCAGTCAAGACGGAGTTCGGTGGTAGTTGGTCTGACGACTGGCTGCCAGAGAACTGATTAGTGTTCTCGCGGCCTAGTATATAAGTCCTGCGTTGAGTCCTTTTGTCTGCGAGAAACGTAGCCGCCTGGCGGCGGACGGCGAGGCTGGCTCGTAGCGGTGGCTCGGTGTGTCCCGTAGCGGTGGCTCGTTGCGCGCGTAACAGTGGCTCGGTGCGCGCGTACTACTCGTAACGAGCGGTATAAGCTGTCTCGTTACACCCCCCTCCTCCTTCGGGGGCGCGCGCTCTTACCTTTTCTTTGGGCCGACGTATTTAAGGTTCCCGGCCCTGTCGAACCGCAGGGTCCTCTCGTATTTGTGGCGCCGCATCTTCCATTTTCTGGTACCCACCGGTACCACTATCTCCCCTCCGTCGGGGAGTTGGTAGCTCCTCGATGGCCTGGACGACGGAAGCGGGGCGCCGGTTAAATATCCGGGTCGCGGCTGGGCGATCCTCCGTCTTGTCGGTCTACGCCGGTTGGTGGCCGGGGTGGGTGCGTCGATCACCAGTATTTCGGTCTGCGGTCGTCTAGTTGCCGGGCGGTATCCCGGGGCTGGAGCTGGCGGGGTCGGGTGCGCTGGCGGTAGTCGAGTTTCGCTTGGTGCCTCCGCCGTTGGCCGCTTTGCTGCTGGCACAAAAACTTTTGTTCGGTTGTTAACTCGGCCCTCTGCCATCGTTGTTGTTGTTACGTATGCCGCGACGGATTCTGGATTGGGCTGGCAGGAACCTATTTTAGATTTCGGGATCTCGGAGGCCGTGAGTTCTAGTTCGTTGTGCCATGGTTTGAGGTCGCGTACGTGGATATGTGGGATAATTTTTCCCCTAGATGTCTCTAAGTCGAAGATCACTGGCGATACCTTGTTACGGATGGTGTGTGGTCCTTCGTATTTCGGTCAGAGTTTCGCGTTCTCGTTCCTGAATTTGTTGGACAGGTAGTGTGTTCATGCCATCACTTTTTGTCCGATTATTGGTTGCCATGGTCGGTGTCGGAGGTTGTAATGTTTTTCTTGTTTTTGGAAGGCCTTTGCCTGGCAGATGCGAACCAGCTCGTATGCGTCTTGGAGCCTCTGAACCAGGTCCTCTGGTGGTATTCGGTTTCCGGTGCGTGTTTCGGTTAGACCTGGTGGGGTTAGTTCCCGTCCATGATTCCAGTAGGCCGGTGAGAAACCTGTGCTGTCGTGTGTGGCGGTGTTATAGGCAAATGCGAGTTCGAGGAGTAGCTGGTCCCAGTTCTTTTGATTATTCCCGGTGTACTGCGCAATCATCGTTTTGATTACGCGGTTCGTGCGCTCGATGGGGTTACACTGTGGTGTGTATGGCGGGGTCTTTCGGTGCTGGATTCCGTATTGTTGGAGCATGTCTTCGAACTCCTTGCTGACGAACTGTTTGCCATTATCGCTGACGAGTGTCGCTGGTGTCCCGTGTCTTAGGATGATTTCCTTGATGGCCTTGGTGATCTGCGGGGTGGTAGCGGTTCTCAGTGGTTTTAGTTTTACCCACTTCGTGAATCTATCTTGGGTTACCAGCGGGGGGGCGTTTCCGCGCACAATCCTCCGGCAGTTAGGGACGGAGACGAGCGTTTCCGCACACGATTCTCCGGGATACGGAAGGGTGGAGGGGGCGTTTCCGCACACAATCCTCCGGCAGTTAGGGACGGAGACGAGCGTTTCCGCACACGATTCTCCGAGATGAGGCAGAGTGGAGGGGGCGTTTCCGCGCACAATCCTCCGGGCCGGTTAGGGACGGAGACGAGCGTTTCCGCACACGATTCTCCGGGATGGGGAAGAGTGGAGGGGGCGTTTCCGCGCACAATCCTCCGTAGTAGCTGAGGAGGGGAAGTTCGGCGAGGGAGTCCAGGGTCCCAGACGTGTACCTCGACCGAAGGTGGTGGTGAGTGGGATATGTTGTTCTGGGAGCTGCTGCTCCAGAATAACTAGACCGGTGTCGTTCGAGTGAGTCTTTAATCCCGACTGGTTTTAGGGGCCCAGCGCGGCCCTTTTTATACCCGCCAGGACCGGGATGCTGGTGGGGGGGGACTCTGCTCCTTGGCCTATAGTTTCCGGATAGGGTCGCGTCCCTCCTATCCCGGGGTTTATGAATCTCATCAGCCGAGCCAAGAGTAGTGCTTCTTGCTCGGCTGTACCCCTGATCAGACCGGTACTCGCGGCGCGGATGGTAGGCTAGGAGCAGGTAGTCCGAACAAGGGTCTGGGGGTACAGCAGGGGTGCTGTGCGTACAACAATTCGCCCCTCCGTGAGAGACCCTTGGTCGGGTACCCCTGATCCTTTGGGGGCATAGTTCAGGTTGCGTCTGGACTCAAGGTTACATACTTTATGGCATATTTATGAAATACAGTGTTTTCTTACGGCTAATTTCTAAATCTAATACCCGGCCGTTCTCCCTCGGCATTTTTTCGCTCCTTCACACGGGATCCTCATCCTGAGTTCTCCACCGGGGTATGCCCGGCGCATCCGCACCGCTCCATCTTCGGGGGGGTTACGCCACTCACTGCGTAACCAGCCATACCCCGAACAGAACATTAATTCGGCCTTACGTCCTATATTCTCCCACTCCCAGCTCCGGGAGTCCGGTAATTGGTCCTACTGATTAATCTACATACCAGATGCTCACATCTCTACTTTTATACACTCGCGCACACCTTATTTACACACTCATTCACTCCCTCCTTCACACACTCATTCATACACTCACAGCTTTAAAAGTCTTGTGATTTCCCCACTCCTCGTTCCATACTTAGTTTACACCCACGGTTTCACGGAACTTTATTTGCACCACACTTTTCCGTCGGCTGCTGGATCCCCTCGGCCTGACCCTGCTGCTGCGTGGTCGGCGAAGTCCTGGATGGTGGGTACGGGGAGTCAGGACGACTCTGCCCGTGCCATCGGCGTTGACGGTATGTCCCTTCGACGCTGGTGGGATGGCTGGTATGTCGATCTTTGGCAACTGGGTGGGCCAAAGATCAGTAGGAGGGTCCTCCTCGCCGAACAGTCTCCGAATCCTTTTGCTGCGTGATCGGTGGGTCGCCCGCTGGCGTGCCTTTTCGGGTGTTGGCGGTAGAGGACTCACCACTTCTGGCATAGGACTT
Source organism: Arge pagana (assembly GCA_963969455.1). NCBI lineage: Eukaryota > Metazoa > Arthropoda > Insecta > Hymenoptera > Argidae > Arge > Arge pagana. The sequence goes on along the minus strand of OZ018309.1, from coordinate 19,122,104 downwards.
CGCCCTTCCTCCGCGGGTGATGGCAGCCTCTGTGACGGGAGCCACTGCGCCTGGAACTCGCGAGCTTCTCGTCGACAGAACCGTGCTTCGGCTGCGGCTACGGAACGTGGTCCTCGGCGCGTTCGTTTCCCCATCTTGCTTTCGCGAACGCGAGTGGCAGACTGGGCATTTTTTGCATGCGGGCCTTCCCACATGTTCAACATCTGTTGTTTCCCTTGCGTATTTTCCCGGAATACGGTCTTTCTCTACGGTCTTCCTCCGCCGGACACCCGTGATCGTACCTTTTTATATTACTAACTTTCGCTATTTTTATTTACAAAACCCTTGGCCGTGTCACCTCTGCCTGCCGAGTCGTGGCCGCAGCATGTACCGGTGACGCTGCGGCTCCGTTCCCGTAACCTCCGGCGAAACCGGCCGTGGATCATCCTGTTGCTGGTCGGTTGCTTCTTCGCTTGTCGAGCTGGGCCGTATTTCTGAGACGTGTACCTTTGCGTGTTGTCCGTCCTTATTTATCCAATACGTAGAAGGTCCAGCGGCTTCCACGATCTCATACGGCCCTTCCCAGGGTGGCTGCAGGCCAGCGTGGAATCCCGCTGCAGCATTCGACAAGTGGTGTGTCCTGGTGAGGACGCGATCACCTGGCGCGTAGGTAGGCGGCGGCGGGCCTTGGGCGGAGTATCGCGCTTGATATTCCGCTTGACGTTGGCGGACGTCGCGGATCCGTTCTTCGCGGATATTCTTACCGCCGCTGCGAGGACTCTTCCATTCACCGGGTCGGAGAATATTGGTTCCCAGCAGCATTTCACTGGGTGTCATTGACGTAGCCGCGTTTCGCCTACGCCGGCAATTGAACGCAATCTCACTCAGGTAGCGATCCCAAGTAGCCTGGTTTTCGCCTACCCGCAGCCTCAACCCCTTCTTTATTTCCTGGTTCCGACGCTCGGTAGGATTAGCCCGCGGGTGACAAGCCGCCTTCCACGTCTGACTCCGAAACTGTGGTCCGTTGTCCGATAGGATAGCCCGTGGGTACCTCCAACGAGAGAAAACCTCGTTCTCTAACGTCCGTGTCACGTGTGGTCCCGTGGCGGAGGGTAGAGCAAAAATTTCGACCCACCGGGAAAACATATCGGTGACCACCAGGGCATACTGCTTACCCCGGGTACTCCGAGGGTACGGTCCCATGAGGTCGACGGCTACGAGATCCCATGGAGTGGTCGAACGGTGAGGTCGTAGATGGTTGACCCCCGGTTGACGTCGGGGCTTCGTTCGCTGGCACATTCCACACCGTTGAACATATCATCGAACGTCATCCCGCAAACCGGGCCAATAAAAATGTCTTTGGACGTCAAGAAGCTTTTGGTCCACGCCGGGATGTCCGGCGAGCGGTGAGTCGTGGTACTCGTGTAGCACTCGATGCCGGACCGCCGCTGGCACTAGTAGACGTCGTCGTTCCCCAGCCTGGTGTACCAGTCCCCTCTGCGAGACGTGATACGATGGCAGCTCTGTGGAATCGCGCCGGCGTTGGGCGACGAGTTCTTGCGTTGCTGGATCGACCTGCTGCTCGCGGCTGACCTCGTCAAACAATGTATCCGGGATTTCTATGGCAGCCACAAATGGTTTCGTGGACTGTGATTCTTCGCCCGGTCCGCCTGGTGGGAACATCGGCTCGATGTCCGGCTCGGGGCTGATTGAGCCCGGCGACCCCGTTGGGTTGCGTGACATAGCATCTGGGAGTTCATTGTTTTTCCCTGGGCAATGTTCGACCGTAAAATCGAACTGCTCCAGCCACATCGACCAACGGTGAAGTTTGCTTTTTGTATCTTTCAAGCGGTGGAGCCAGGTCAGAATTTTACTGTCCGTGCGTAGGGTGAAGGGTGCGTCCTCTAGGTAGGCACGGTATTTTTTTATGGCCCAAATTACGGCTAAGCACTCCTGCTCATTGCAGTGGTACCGTCTCTCGCGGTCTTGGAATTTGTAACGTTTCGGCCGAGGGGCCGTCCACTCAAGAATCGATTCTCAATGAATGGTTGTTTCTCTTTAATTTTTTCTGATTCAGTACTGTTTTAGACTTGAAACCTGATTCCGGAATCAGAAAAGTGAGGAATCGGATTCCGACTGAACAAAATGTAATCGACTCATTTTGACCGTTGTGCGCACTCGACCGCGTGAGGACGACTGATTCCAGTTGATTCCGGCTGATTCCGAATCAGTTTTTCATGATTATGCATTGAGTTCATTGATTCATTGCTGAACTACACTGTCGCCCGCGTCTCTTTTTTCACTTGCGACCTCGCTCGCAGCTTTAAATTAAAAATAATATTATGATGTCAATTACAATTGATGAAATAATATTATCGTTAAAATATTTTTATTTGCAGTTTGAACCATTTTGAAGTACTGAAATTTCAAAGTTTTTGTAAAAAATTATGGGTTCTAAATTTTTGGAAGTTTTATAAATGTTGCAAGTGTCCAAATTGGAAGTTTTTAACAATTTAAAGTCAATTATATGTTTTGAAGAATTTCGCTATTATGTTTTAAAATTTAATAAATCACGAAATTTTTGAGATTTTTGAAAGCTTCAAGTTCAGGAACCTAAAACTTATGCAATCTCGATGTTCTAATTAAGGGGTCAGTCTACTTTAAAACTTTCGAAAAATTGAAATTTTTTTTTGCATATTTCGAAAGTTGATATATTTAAAAATATGGTCCAAGTTGATTAAGTGTAAGTCAGATTTTTTTTTACGATTTTTTATAAATTAAAACTTTCAACGCGTTTTTCTCGACACACGAATTTGAAAGTGTTCGAGCATGACACATTTTTTGAAGTCTTAATGTTTCGGAATTTTCCAGTTTCCTCTTCACATTATTATACACTGTTAAAAATGTGTGTATTCATACTCTTCATACACGCGATTTACATACATTCTGTATCAAAAGTGTATGAAATTCCCAAACTTTCTTCATAGTGTATGCTGACATTTTAATTCCCTCATATAAATGTCGATTAGTAATGTCAACATGTTTTCCAAGTTTGCAATACAAAATAAAAATTCAGTTTTCAATAGTCAAATGTTTATTTTACAAGTTTACTTTATTATAATTGTACACAATTATAGCACCCTGATTTTTTCACAAAATAAGAATACTGATATCGGTGAGTCATGTACATATATTTCTCTACTAAATTAAGCTCACAGCCATTTTTGTTGGGATAAATAATTGTGCATACATAATAAAAATCTTAAATAAGTACTTAAAAATAATAGAGTTGCGTTAGAACGGTCACTCTGAGTAACAATTTTTTTTACAGTTGCTACTGTTATTAATCAATATCGCGTGTCAAAAGCTTTGTCGTTAATTGCTACAAAACCCGTGTAAAGAGTCCTGAAGAGGGTCCCAAATTAAACCCAAAGCTTGATTAATGACAGCAGCAACTGTCATTAATCAAGCTTTTGCTTTATATAATAATAATAATTAAAAATAGACCTCATCAGGTGATCCATAAATGAACCTTAGATGCAATTTCAACCAAGACATCATGTCTGAAGAAGTGAAGTCCATTGTCCTTAATTGGCTTAGGTACAGACAGTCGATAATTTATAATATTAACGTATTCATGCTTTAAACTGGTAACTAAATGGAGATAACCATCAATATCTATGTTAAACCATTGACATAAAACCCCGATTTCTCTCTTATTTCCACGTATCATTGCATAATCGCTGGAGTATTCTTTTGATTTCCAAGTTTTGCCGGATAGGTATGCAAACCCTAAAACAGAACCTAATATACAAGTCTTCCTATCAAATTTTTCAAACATGCACCAGTCCCCGACACAAATTCCTTCGGACTCAGTTACAATTTGTGTATCGGTGTTCATTGAAAACGCAGTGCTCATTCCTCCTGAATTTTTTACTCTCTCTAAGCGATCACTACTAAGTTTTGAACTGTCCGAAGAAAAAAGCCAGCAAAGTGCTGTTTTCCGCACTACATACTCATTTTGCAGCGAATCTTTGACAACGGTAAACGGACTTTTTTCATCTTCTACTTTCGCCGAATGATAATTGGGTAGTTCTAATGTGCCTTTCAAACCGGACAAAATTTTTTTATCCGCAATATCGACAGACCCGTAAAAAATGTCAGATTCAAGTGTATGAGACTCGGTTTCAGATGAATTGTTCGTGCCTGTTGAGGGGGATTCACCGTCATCAACATCATGCTCAGTCGTATAATCAGTAGTTAAGTCTAAATTTTTTACTTGAATGGAGTTAGCACTTTTATGATCGACTGAAACACCTAAAGAGCTAATGTGACGATAAGCATCGTCTTTAGCTTTGAGGATTTGTTGTTTAATTTGTTCAAAGCTAGGAATCGAGCAATTTTTATCTAGAAGCACGGTAGGAGATGGAAGATTCTTATGTTGACATTCGTAAGAGGTGTTCAAATGTCTTGTGCGAGGAAAAAAGAATTTGTGCCCGCCTGAACTAAAATCCATGACCGATACATCGGCTAAAAACTGTAATCTTTTGATTCGGTAAATAGCTTCTAAAAGACTGCAGTTGACAATGGTTGAACACGTGGAGGTCATTGATCGGAGATTTCTGAAAGAACTTTCACACTGTTGGCTTCCGAATTGCCATGGTAAAAATGTTGAAAAGGATCCAGATTGAATGCATTGGAAAACTGCATTCAACAAAGCATGAGCATTTAATTCAACACATAAATACGTGTTTGTCGTTATGAAATTGGACGTCACTGAAAAGCCGTTCGAAGTTATCCAAGCCCGCCAGTACCTCAGGAAGAAAACTGTAACGTTTCGGCTAGACCGGGTAGAATGTGGGGGCTAGGTTAATCCGGTGTAGGCCGTAAACGGGTCTGAGGGCCTCTTCCCTCTCCATCCGCTACTCGGAGCTCACCGGGCGTTGTGCGTGAAAATGATAAGACGGAGACAGGATGTTTAAGATGGGTAAAGAGGTATTTATTAATGCTTGGTTGGAACTTCAAGCGGGATCGGATACACAGGAGGGCCAGTGGATTCCAGGCTGCAATAGTTATAACGAAAAAACGGGATACACAAAAGAACAGGCGGGTTGTACAAATAAATAGCGGTTTAATTTAATCGGTTATTCTAGGTTGTCGTTCTGGTCGGAACGTGTTGGAAAGTGAATATGGAATAATATGTATGCGAAGTTAACTAGTGCGGACGGTACTGGTTAAAATAAGGTGAAGCCTTATTTTCTATCGCGATCGCGCCTAGCGGTCCGGGGTCTCGTCCCGCGGTCCGTGTACGTCGGTTAAGACGGAGTTCAATGGTAGTCGGTATGACGGCTAACTGCCAGAGAAGCTGATCAATAGATCTCGTGTGCTAGTATTTAAGTCCGGTGTCGCGTCTTCTCTTCTGCGGAAAACGTAGCCGCCTGGCGGCGGGCGGTGAGGCTGGCTCGTAGTGGTGGCTCGGTGTGCGCGAAACAATGGCTTGGTGCGCGTTTACTAATCGTAACGAGCGGTGTGAACCCTCTCGTTACAAAACAGCATACCAGATATAATGTATTCGATCTGTCATTGTAAGGGCTACTGACAGGTAAGACATAAGTGTGAAATACATGACTTTCAAGTAAGCGGCGGTCCCTTCACTGCCTGGGACATGTTCGAATAAGAGTTTTGAAACCTTTGGATCACATATTTTCGCTACGGATTTGAAATTCATTTTGTCTTTTGGTGAAAGATCACTCGGAGTGAGTTGATGCTTGTCTTTAGAAACAGTTTTGATTAGAGTCTTAAGGTGACCAGATGAAACGACGAAATTTCCAATAGGTAATACAATAGAATCTTTCAACAATCTCGTTTTAAACTTTGCACCAACATGCACAGTATCTTGAGTGCACACAAATACAGGCATCGTAGTGGCATGGAATTCTGGAATCGAAAAATCATTTTCAACTTTTGAAAAATCAGGGAATGGCTCACCTAAGTGACTCATAATTCGCATAGCTTTCAGGAGACGGCTATCTCCGTCAGAAGAAATACCACGTACTTTTATGCCACATTTCTGTAATTGAGATATTGTGAAATTCCAACGATGAAGCACGTCGTCAGCAGTGAATTTATTATCAGTGCCATACAAACATAGACAAAAGCAGGGAGCGTCATTTTGCAAAGGCTGAGCTATGATGGTATACAAAGACGATGCTACCTTTTCATTTTTGAAATATTTTTCAATGATTCGAGCGGACGTGGCAGGAAAAGAAAATGGAATTGGCATTCCTTGTTTCTTTAAAGGCAATACAAAACCGACTATTTGGTTACTGTTTTGATCGTACTGAATTCTACCAGTTAAGCGAGTTGCATCCTCACTCAACCAAACTACCGGAGGAAGATTTCTGGCTACAAGGAATTGCTTCAAATCTTCGAAACGCATGATGCCCTCGAATAAAGATGAAGAATGCTCGGAAATAACTCGACCAACTGTAGTTACGGAAGGGAGGAATAAATTGTCCGCTAAAGTGTCATAAAGAATACGACCACCCACGATATATGTATACGCTGCTAGAAGTTTCAAAGTTTCACTGTATCTAAATCCATTTTTTTTGCTTTTCATATTTGAATTATTGCTTTCAACAAGTAGTGATAAAAATGTTGATTTTACCTTATTTGGAAGTTTTTCATATACACTCGTGTTTGGTAAGGAATTGATGTTACAATGGACAGTTTTCATTGGGTCTTCGCGATCAAGAATACGGACTGGAAGTTCATCTAATGAGGATGTGTCTAGAGAGATTTCGGTGTCGAGGTTAACAGTCCGTGAATAACCCCGACTGAATCGTTTTCCTGAAGATCTTGCAGGTTCGTAAGGACGCTGACGGCTTGGCCCAGCGATGTCGTTGGCTCCATGCGAGTGTTCATAGATAACTCTTCTGCGTTGGTTGGAATTGGTGGAATGGACTGTTCCGCGTCGGTTTGCATCATTTGAATTTGTCCACTGTTTTTCTCTCGGGTTTTCTTATTTACTGGAATGAAATGGCGATTCAAGTGACGTCGAAAATTTGACATTTTCCACTGAGCTTTACCGTTGATTGACTTAGATAAATTGATGATGGAATATTTGCTGTGAGTTGCTCGGCAAACGGGACAGACGACTTCTGCTAAATATAGCGTGGCATTTGCATCCGTTTTAACGTTCACGCTGATCTTCTGCAACAAATTTGCAATATCCATGTCAAATTTGTCTGCCAAATTATCCACTGTTTTTAAAAGAAGTTCACAAAGGGTGTTCTCTGCTGCTTTGGTGTCTATTTTTTCTTTATACTGGTTTTCCTTCTTTTTCGCGTCTTCTTCCATTGGCTCCGAGCAACTCCAGTATTGTGGATTTTCCTCTTTTACATATTCGACCAGATGCTTCAGGATAGCCCTCTCTCCAGCGAGAAATTTGAATTTTTCGTGATTTTTGTAGTAGTAGCCGAAGTAATCTTTCATATTTGGATTTTCTTCATCAATCAGATCCATCATGTCATTTCTTGCAAATTTCTCCAGTTCTTCGAGCAAGGCATCGTCGATTGTAACAAACGATGCCGGAGTGTCCAAGCAGTTGAATTGGAGAATTTTTTGTATGTGTGTTGGAACATAGGTCCCTCTTGCATTTTGTAATTTTTTCCAGAATTCGTAGCGATAGTAGGCAGGATCTTGTTTTGTGGGTAGCTGATGGACGTGCTCTTGTAATTTTTCCGGTGAATGGATCGCCTGGATCGCAGGCATGATTGGATCGCCAAATGATTTCTGCAGTATGCAAAATCCCTAATGACACAGAATATTCTAGAATTATTTTGAGAATATTCTTGTGTTGAAAAATGTTAATAATAATGATATACAATTTATAAATTATTTTATTTTGATGATTTGTCAAAAAAAATCACCAAAAAAGCATTAAAAAAACAACCTTTATACTAGACGACCCCCTTAAAATCGAGAATCCGAATTCCGCCATGCAGAATAAAAACTTCGCGACGCAAAATAACGAACTTGAAATGTAAAATGCTAATTCCAGACTCAAAATTGCATAATCTCCCACACAGCACAGAATATTGCAGCAATGTTGCTAGAATCTTTCAATATTGGATATGCAATGCAATATTGCTGCAATGTTGATAGAATCTTGGTAAAAAAATATTGTCATGCTATATTGCAGCAATAATGCACAATATTTCAAAAATATTGCAATGTTGTCAATAAAAGATTTCAACAATATTGTTGCAATATTGCTGTGCTGTGTGGGCTAAGATTCAAAATCGGAAGTCGAATTTTGAAATGACGAAAATGAAAGGTCTATATTTCAGTAACATAGATTGGAAATCCCAATAACTAACTTTGAAAGTCACAATCGGTCACAATCGAAAGTCCAAATGATGAAATTCGCGAGTAATACATTTGACATAATATTATATGTAACTTATATAGCATTAATTATATATAAATGATATATCATTATTGATTATATATTATATTACATTAAATTATTATTTATTATATATAGCACATTTTAAATCAAAGATTATATTACGTACCTTTCGAGAAAAATTGCATCTGCAACGAGGATGATTTTATTTCGAAAATCGAGTTGTTGAAATCGCAAAAAACCAAGAATCACAAATGCACGTGCTCGCGAGCGTGCTCGTGTACATGTAATAAAAAAACCGAGAGTGAAACAAAAGCTCGGCTCGAACAAAAGAAATACTGCCGCCTCGCCCGGGCCCACTGTTGCATACGTGACGAGGTACGTGATACTAGAGATGTTAACTCTTACAATGTAACCACATGAATACACTGATTATCGATGGTGATCGATTCTTCTGCGCTCTGCAATAGCCCACCACGAACTGCCCCTTTTCTTCATCCCTCGCGAAGGCTTCTCCCGTTCATTCCGTTTACGAATAAGATAAAGCCTTCGTCGGTCGACACTGCATTAAGTGTTTTTCAGCCTCGTCCTCTGTAACCTCTCGGCGACATAACAGTCGTATTACTCTCGACCGTTGTGCCCCGCGTAAAGATAGACTTAAAATCGAGTCGCGTTTCGGTTGAGACGCGTTTCGACGAGTCCGAGGACGAGATGACTAGTACAGCGGTATACTGATTCGGCTGATTCCAACTGATTCCGACTCAGTAAGACTCTGAATCTCTCAGGCTGGCTTAAACTTACCCAGAACCACAGTGAGCCGTGGTGATTCTCGAAGATTCAGTGTGATTCGTTTAAATCATACCGACTTATGTGATTTCTAAACCTCTGCAACATTTTGCCAGATCTTGTTGATTTTGAACATGATTCTTCTAAACCTTTCGACTCTGAATCGATTGGAAGAATAGAAAATCATTGATTCCCTGAGTGGATGGCCCCTCGGTTTCGGCTAGACCGGGTAGGATGTGGGGACTAGGTGAACCCGGTGTATGCCGTAAACGGGTCTGAGGGTCTCGTCCCTCTCCGCCGGATACTCGGAGCTCACCGGGCGTTATGAGCGCAAATGATAAAACACGTAGTCAGGATGGTTAATGCAAAAGTATATGTTTATTTTAAAAGTTAACAAGAACACAATGATGGAATGATCGCGAGGTCGGACTTTAATGCGGTGTCGGACCAGCTGGGGGGCCAGTAGGTTCCAGGCTGTAATGTTAGTAAGAATACCGGATACACAAAAGAACAAAGCGGGTTTGTACAATTAAGCTTGTGGTTAAAAAGTCGGCTAGTATGTTGTCGGTTCTGGTCGGAACGCGTCGGGAAGTGAATATTGAAAATAGGACTTTACGGTTGAAACGTGCTCTAGTGCGGACGGTAATGGTGAATATAAGGGGAAGCCTTAATGCCTAACGCGAACGCGCCTAGCGGTCCGGGGTCTCCGCCCGCGGTCCGGATACGTCGGTTAAGACGGAGTTCGGTGGTAGTTGGTCTGACGACTGGCTGCCAGAGAACTAATTATTCGTTCTCGCGTTCTAGTATATAAGTCCTGCGTCGAGTCCTGTTGTCTGCGGAAAACGTAGCCGCCTGGCGGCGAGCGGCGAGGCTGGCTCGTAGCGGTGGCTCGGTATGTCTCGTAGCGGTGGCTCCGTGCGCGCGTAACAGTGGCTCGGTGCGCGCGTACTACTCGTAACGAGCGGTATAAACTGTCTCGTTACAAACGTTTCATTAACCCTCTGCCTTGAAAAGATAAACAGTGGTGGAATGAAATAGCCCGCAGCACTCATGCAAAGCATCACCGTGATATTCTTACCTCGCTCTGCAGAGGTCAATTTGCCTACTTGACGATTATTTTTGAGTGTCATTACTAGGGCTCGAATACATATGTACTAATAATCTCAAAATATGTACATATATAATATACAATATGGGTCTAAAAAACGGAAATATGTAAAAATATGGATCAAAAAAGACAATTATTATCAAACATGAAACACTTTATTCTTACATAATTCTTTGAAAAAATATTTGAAAAATCAACGAGATTAAATTGTTCAGCTAAAATTTAGCAGCTAAAGTTTACTCTGCCTCGTTTTTCGAGTTGTTGCAGTATACAACAATATGTTTCTTCAAATTTTCAAAATTGAAGCTCCTTCTGTTTGATCGGAAAAACGCTTTATACTGACTGAATGACCTCTCTACGTCACAGGACGTAACTGGTGCAAACTTAAATTTGCACAACTCGGTAGGCGAATATGCCTCCTCTGGATTGCCGATTGGTGTTCCACTGAGAATATTGTTAATTTTTTGTAGCGTCGTGAATCCTTTATTTTTTTCGAGGACAGACCTTATTTTCGATTTTACCACTCCAGCAACAGGGCCTTCTGCCTCCATTATTTTCTTTTTAATGGTTGAAATAATTTTAATATTGTCTTTTAATAGTGTTGTCGGATTTTTCAGCGCTTTGATTTGATGGGTTGAAAAGCAATAATTGCTTTTTAGATAGATTAAATCATTTCGCAGAGTATCGTTTTCCAAAATTTCTTTCGCATTTAAAATACTAGCGGATTCGTCTTCTAATGCAAAAACAATAGTTTTAATCTCAGTATAATGCTCACAATAGTACTCAACAGCCACTAACCACGTACCCCGACGCGTCAGCACAGGTTCTGGTGGCAAAGGTGTATCTGGATAAATCTCTTTAAATTTCAAAATCGTACCTACAAAATAGTAGGTATTCAGCAAAAGAAATCACTTACCATGATTAATATGCGTGATCGAGAGTGAAACGAGATTAGTGAACTGCGAGTCGATTCGTCGCGTTGGAATCGGATCTTAACAGAACAATGAATTTGATGTCACGATGTATTTGAAAATGAATCTCGGAATTTAGTGAATTTGCTGAATGACGGTTTTGTAGATTCGCTGGACGTGGTAGATTCGGCGAATGCAGTGGATTTGGTAGTTTCAGCGGATTGAGTATTTCGTCGATATGGCAGATTCAGAGGATTCAGAGGATTTGGTAGATTCAGAGGATTTAGTAATTCATTGATATGGTAGATTCAGAGGATTTGTAAGATTCAGTAGATTCAGTGGATTTGGTATTTAGGATACAGTGGTTTTTAGTAATTCGACGGAAACAGTGAATTTGATATTTTAGCTTGATGCCACATCGGCATCTCGCTCCGTTTATTAAATGAATCGTAAATTACTTACATGATGGAAGTACCGTTGGTGGAAGAAGAACTTGTTACTTCGAACTACTGAATTGATTTTTAATTATAACTGTCCTAAGACTGAACTACTGCACTTCGCAACTAGTAACTGTGATTCCGACTGACGTACTCGTGAATTTGCGCGCTTATATATCCTAATAAGTTCTTTGTCTTATATTTTGGGCGGAGTTCGTCTTATCTAGTGTTTAGAAAACAAGCAGGGAGAATCATCGGTTTGGCAACGCGATCCACCTGTGGACCCTTTGTTCCTTTGGTTCCTTACGATGAATCACCGTGCTTGCTTGGGCCCTGCTTCCCAGGGTCCAGCGTGAGTCATACTGTTTTGGCGGACCTTGGTTGATGAGTCATGCTGTACGCCGTGGTGGTGAGGAAACCCTTGGTCACCGCGTTCGATGTTTGTGTGCGTATAAGTATTCGTGTAATATACATAGAATTTGTGTAATGTGTAATAATACGGTTAAAATACATGATATAATTGGAATACGGTGGATTACGTTAAGCCTGTGTAGAACATATTATAAGTCTAGCTCACAGAAATGTGATTAACAATGAATAAAGTTAAGTGAAAAATTTGTGGTGGAGATTGGTTCGTTACAATATCTTATTTTAATAGATATGGTTTTACTAGTCAGGCACGAGACAAAAAGTTTCACTCGACATTCGATGAACATTCTTCTGAGCGTGAGATCGTCACGTCACTTAATACCTTGAATGATTGGTAATAATTTCCGAGTTATCTTTACTAAGAACTGGCCGTGTCCCGAGTTAGCCTTAAAAAGTGTTATGGCTCGGGTCTGTTTTTCGTTTCAACGCGCGAGGTTTCAACTGGCTCTTGTAAATCTCGTGCGTGTCCATACCAACTCGAATATAATATTGATGTAGGGGTGTCTCGAAACGAACTGCGCTAGTTCTCATGGGGGTGCACGAGCAAATGCCGCCCTTGGCGCTTGCTATCTCATTTCGTTAGATAAAACAGTTTCATATATACAATATAAAGTTTCATGCGTTTGGCGGCGGACGTGACACCTCCCCTCTTATAATCAAATGTTAGACCATGTCTAACATTTGTCCTATCCCTGAAGGGACAACACCACTGTGACGGTTTCAAAAAATCGATGTTTTGAAAACCATCTAGAAAAATCTAAAATATATTTAAGAATAGAATGCTGTTGGTCCCAGGTCGATAAAATAATTATTTTCGGAGATATTAAATATTTTGTGGAGCGGCGCAGCGCTCCGTGACGCTCGGGGTCCCGTGCCGCCTCGGCCAGCAGCGCGTCTCAACCATAGAGATATAAGAATAGAGTAGGGAAGGTGGCTCAGAGCGTGTCTCTGGACTAGAGAGAGAAAGAGCAAGTCAGAGGATACCTTTCTCTGTCTACTGGCGCGTGCGCAGTCGCGCGCTTGGGGAAGTGGGGATTCGAATGAAACCAGGAGCATGTAAATGTCATTATTCCATATAATTTAAAAATAATATTTTTACTAATAATTATTCACTAATAAATAATAAAAGCAGTTAATGGAAATTTCGAATAATGAAAACATAAGTATAATGAAAAAGAGAAATTTATTCGAATAAAACATTTATTCAAATAACTCATCTCTTAAAAACTAAAGCTTGACAATACAATAACATTCTTATATTTCATTCGCCTCTGAAAATCGTTAATTTATTGTACTGCATCCTTATTCTATTTTTAATATCACAAAGTTTATCACCTTCATGTTTCAACCTTTTATCAATATAATTTTGCACTATTAGATAAATCAACTGATGACGATGATCATACATTGGCTCTTGCTCTAAGGTGTGACTATTCTTGTCTAAAATATGCGGAGGTAACATTTTCAATGTTTCTGTTACTAATTTAAAACTAATATCCTTACTAACTAAACAGTTCTTATGCATACGTATCACTTTCTCAGCAATGTGACAAATAAATGAAACGTCATCTGACGCATAGTTTAAGCCACCTCTATTTTTCAATCTTGTTAAAGCAGATTCTTGAGTAATCGTTCCATTTAGCATTTCCAAGCAATTTTTACATTGTATGCGTTTTTTTATTGAATAAACTACTGCTCCAGCCACGTGATTGATTACGTGGTCCTGGTATTCACTTTGGACCCATTTGTGTGCATTTGAATAATCGTGTTCGACTAGATCACCCTCGCTTCGTTTGGGCGCAAACGCCCACACGAGGAGAAAATCAGTCTCTCGCCCTAGTGTCGAATTGTACTATTTGCCTTCGATGGATACTTACTTACGGAAACTCCGAGTTTTGTCGAACGGGACAGGTTCCTTTTAGCAAAGCGCACAAATTGCAGGCATGTTTGTACCATTTGAGCTTCTCACATTAAAAACAATATTTTTCACACATAACCTCCTGAACTGTTGAATGTAAGCAGGCTGAGCAAACCAATTCCCAATTCCAATGAATACAAACCAAACTTCCCGAATCCTCCCCCCCCCCCGCCGCCCCAGACGTTATGCGCATGCGCTAGTAGAAAGAGAAAGGTGTCCTCCGACTTTCTCTTTCTCTCTCTAGTCCAGAGACACTTTCACTTACAGGAGAGCCTATGGCTCCCCTACTCTATTCTTATACCTCTATGGTCTCAACCGGTCGGCAAGATACCGTGCCTTTCCTTATAGTCCCGTGACCACGCTATTCGCATCTAAACGCTCCGAATCGTTTCTTTTGTGAAAATCGAACACTCAGAATTGTAATGAACCTACTCATTTATATATACCTAAGTTTAGTTTGTTATTCTAAAATGAGTCACGCTAATGAAATTCTAATCTGCTGACCCCTCATAAACCATTTCCAACTACCCCTACGATCCTCTCTTCCAAAATCCAAAAACCTCTCTCAAGCATTCCGACTCAAAACTTTGAACGTAGACGACGCAATTATTCCGAATAAACGATTTGCTTTCAAAAATAAGTCTTGTTAGTAAATCTCGAAGACCATTACAGAATTATTCTTTGCACATCGAAATGAACAAGGAGAAAGTGTACGCGGAGAAAAAGGGTACGAAACGAAGCTATCCGACGAAGAGTCGATCGAAAATTTCCAATCGAAAACCTCCGGGCCGTTACAGCTCTGAAAATAGTTCTGCACACAATGTGAGCACGTCGGCGAAAAAGTTAAAATCGTCGGACGATTTAGAGGTCGGTGTTACTAACGATTTTGGTTATCGTATAGTACACCTCTTCAATGTATTGAACATTATATCGACGTTAGTGAAGTGCAAAGTGTGTGATCGCGATATAAAGTTCACTGAAAAAAGTTCGCGCGGACTCGGATTCAAAATCGAGGTCAATTGTGGCCATTGTAAAAAAGTGCAAATCAATTCGTATCCTATGATTGACAATGCATACGAAATAAATCGTCGGATCGTATTCAGTATGCGTCTTCTTGGCGTCGGTATGAATGGCCTGATAAAGTTTTGTGCATTTATGGACCTACCGCGCCCCGTATTTCAATCTTTCTACGATCGAATCGTAGATTCGATTTCGATTGCCACTCGAGCTGTGAGCGCAGTGAGCAAACAAAAGGCTGCACTTGAAGAGAAGAGAATTTCGTTGGAAAATGGGATGGAGGACGGAATTATCGTCTCAGGCGACGGATCGTGGCGAAAGCGCGGTTTCAGTTCGCTATTCGGCATAACATCGCTTATCGGCTGGTACACTAAAAAAGTGATCGACGTTATGGTGAAATGAAAATATTGCAAAGCTTGCCAGCATTGGGAAACAAAAGAAAGCACCGCGGTGTACTGGGAATGGAAAAGCACCCACGACGATGCGTGCCAGGCGAACCATAGCGGCTCCTCCGGAAAAATGGAAGTCGACTCAGCTGTCGAAATGTTTCAACGTTCTGAAGAGCTCTATGGCATAAAATATGAATATTATATTGGTGACGGCGATTCTAAAACTATATTATTCATGCCATGCGCCACGCTAGCATACAAATGCGGTCCGGTTGCTACAATTCTCATGCATTCATTTTTACATTCCGCACTCGGGGATTGCTTCGGTTGCTGGGGTGAACACTCCGCACTAACTTCACTTTGCACTTCTTCCAACACTTCCTCCGAGTCCTTGTCGAGTTTGCTGTCCCTTTTCGCTGTTTGATTGGGGGCCATATGTATCAATAAATTCGTTAAGGATCCCGACACGGCTCCTAGTAGGTGTATTCCGAAGCCATATACGGTTTGCAATAGATACCCTCGGATGAGCGAGTCGACGATTAACTTGATTACTCGACAACTATAAAAATTCCCAAAACTCCAGCGCTTGCCGATCCCAGAGTTATGAATCCGTTCAATATCCTTTGTCCCGTGGTATATACGATACGGTGCAAAAGTTTTTCTTCGTACATGTGAATTGGTTTGTCGCTGCATTCTGCCAAACTCCACCAATCACTTTGTTCCTGCCGAGTTTGCCCTAGCTCACTTTACTCTGGCAAATGGCGTGGAAAAAGTTTATCACGAGATTATCGACACTAAAATTTCATTGGGATATGCTTGCGAGGCTCCAGAACACAGCAAAGAAACTCACTGTATTGGTGTCAAATTCCATTGGGATATGCTTGCGAGGCTCCAGAACACAGCAAAGAAACTCACTGTATTGGTGTCAAATTCCATTGGGATATGCTTGCGAGGCTCCAGAACACAGCAAAGAAACTCATTGTATTGGTGTGAAATTCCATTGGGATATGCTTACGAGGCTCGAGAACACAGCAAAGAAACTCATTGTATTGGTGTAAAATTCCATTGGGATATGCTTGCGAGGCTCCAGAACACAGCAAAGAAACTCATTGTATTAGTGTAAAATTCCATTGGGATATGCTTGCGAGGCTTCAGAACACAGCAAAGAAACTCAATATATTGGTGTAAAATTCCATTGGGATATGCTTGCGAGGCGCCAGAACACAGCAAAGAAACTCATTGTATTGATGTCGATATTCCATTGGGATATGCTTGCGAGGCTCCAGAACACAGCAAAGAAACTCACTGTATTGGGGTAAAATTCCATTGGGATATGCTTGCGAGGCTCCAGAACACAACAAAGAAACTCATTGTATTGGTGTAAAATTTCATTATGATATGCTTACGAGGCTCGAGAACACAGCAAAGAAACTCATTGTATTGGTGTAAAATTCCATTGGGATATGCTTGCGAGGCTCCAGAACACAGCAAAGAAACTCATTGTATTGGTGTAAAATTCCATCGGGATATGCTTGCAAGGCTCCAGAACACAGCAAAGAAACTCACTGTATTGGTGTAAAATTCCATTGGGATATGCGTGCGAGGCTCCAGAACACAGCAAAGAAACTCATTGTATTGGTGTAAAATTCCATTGGGATATGCTTGCGAGGCTCCAGAACACAGCAAAGAAACTCACTGTATTGGTGTAAAATTCCATCGGGATATGCTTGCAAGGCTCCAGAACACAGCAAAGAAACTCACTGTATTGGTGTAAAATTCCATTGGGATATGCTCGCGAGGCTCCAGAACACAGCAAAGAAACTCATTGTATTGGTGTAAAATTCCATTGGGATATGCTTGCGAGGCTCCAGAACACAGCAAAGAAACTCACTGTATTGGTGTAAAATTCCATCGGGATATGCTTGCAAGGCTCCAGAACACAGCAAAGAAACTCACTGTATTGGTGTAAAATTCCATTGGGATATGCTCGCGAGGCTCCAGAACACAGCAAAGAAACTCATTGTATTGGTGTAAAATTCCATTGGGATATGCTTGCGAGGCTCCAGAACACAGCAAAGAAACTCACTGTATTGGTGAAAAATTCCATTGGGATATGTTTGCGAGGCTCCAGAACACAGCAAAGAAACTCACTGTATTGGTGTAAAATTTCATTGGGATATGCTTGCGAGGCTCCAGAACATAGCAAAGAAACTCACTGTATTGGTGTAAAATTCCATTGGGATATGCTTGCAAGGCTCCAGAACACAGCAAAGAAACTCATTGTATTGGTGTAAAATTCCATTGGGATATGCTTACGAGGCTCGAGAACACAGCAAAGAAACTCATTGTATTGGTGTAAAATTCCATTGGGATATGCTTGCGAGGCTCCAGAACACAGCAAAGAAACTCACTGTATTGGTGTAAAATTTCATTGGGATATGCTTGCAAGGCTCCAGAACACAGCAAAGAAACTCACTGTATTGGTGTAAAATTCCATTGGGATATGCTTGCGAGGCTGCAGAACACAGCAAAGAAACTCACTGTATTGGTGTAAAATTCCATTGGGATATGCGTGCGAGGCTCCAGAACACAGCAAAGAAACTCATTGTATTGGTGTAAAATTCCATTGGGATATGCTTGCGAGGCTCCAGAACACAGCAAAGAAACTCACTGTATTGGTGTAAAATTCCATCGGGATATGCTTGCAAGGCTCCAGAACACAGCAAAGAAACTCACTGTATTGGTGTAAAATTCCATTGGGATATGCTCGCGAGGCTCCAGAACACAGCAAAGAAACTCATTGTATTGGTGTAAAATTCCATTGGGATATGCTTGCGAGGCTCCAGAACACAGCAAAGAAACTCACTGTATTGGTGTAAAATTCCATCGGGATATGCTTGCAAGGCTCCAGAACACAGCAAAGAAACTCACTGTATTGGTGTAAAATTCCATTGGGATATGCTCGCGAGGCTCCAGAACACAGCAAAGAAACTCATTGTATTGGTGTAAAATTCCATTGGGATATGCTTGCGAGGCTCCAGAACACAGCAAAGAAACTCACTGTATTGGTGAAAAATTCCATTGGGATATGTTTGCGAGGCTCCAGAACACAGCAAAGAAACTCACTGTATTGGTGTAAAATTTCATTGGGATATGCTTGCGAGGCTCCAGAACATAGCAAAGAAACTCACTGTATTGGTGTAAAATTCCATTGGGATATGCTTGCAAGGCTCCAGAACACAGCAAAGAAACTCATTGTATTGGTGTAAAATTCCATTGGGATATGCTTGCGAGGCTCGAGAACACAGCAAAGAAACTCATTGTATTGGTGTAAAATTCCATTGGGATATGCTTGCGAGGCTCCAGAACACAGCAAAGAAACTCATTGTATTGGTGTAAAATTCCATTGGGATATGCTTGCGAGGCTCCAGAACACAGCAAAGAAACTCACTGTATTGGTGTAAAATTCCATCGGGATATGCTTGCAAGGCTCCAGAACACAGCAAAGAAACTCACTGTATTGGTGTAAAATTCCATTGGGATATGCTCGCGAGGCTCCAGAACACAGCAAAGAAACTCATTGTATTGGTGTAAAATTCCATTGGGATATGCTTGCGAGGCTCCAGAACACAGCAAAGAAACTCACTGTATTGGTGTAAAATTCCATCGGGATATGCTTGCAAGGCTCCAGAACACAGCAAAGAAACTCACTGTATTGGTGTAAAATTCCATTGGGATATGCTCGCGAGGCTCCAGAACACAGCAAAGAAACTCATTGTATTGGTGTAAAATTCCATTGGGATATGCTTGCGAGGCTCCAGAACACAGCAAAGAAACTCACTGTATTGGTGAAAAATTCCATTGGGATATGTTTGCGAGGCTCCAGAACACAGCAAAGAAACTCACTGTATTGGTGTAAAATTTCATTGGGATATGCTTGCGAGGCTCCAGAACATAGCAAAGAAACTCACTGTATTGGTGTAAAATTCCATTGGGATATGCTTGCAAGGCTCCAGAACACAGCAAAGAAACTCATTGTATTGGTGTAAAATTCCATTGGGATATGCTTACGAGGCTCGAGAACACAGCAAAGAAACTCATTGTATTGGTGTAAAATTCCATTGGGATATGCTTGCGAGGCTCCAGAACACAGCAAAGAAACTCACTGTATTGGTGTAAAATTTCATTGGGATATGCTTGCAAGGCTCCAGAACACAGCAAAGAAACTCACTGTATTGGTGTAAAATTCCATTGGGATATGCTTGCGAGGCTGCAGAACACAGCAAAGAAACTCACTGTATTGGTGTAAAATTCCATTGGGATATGCGTGCGAGGCTCCAGAACACAGCAAAGAAACTCATTGTATTGGTGTAAAATTCCATTGGGATATGCTTGCGAGGCTCCAGAACACAGCAAAGAAACTCACTGTATTGGTGTAAAATTCCATCGGGATATGCTTGCAAGGCTCCAGAACACAGCAAAGAAACTCACTGTATTGGTGTAAAATTCCATTGGGATATGCTCGCGAGGCTCCAGAACACAGCAAAGAAACTCATTGTATTGGTGTAAAATTCCATTGGGATATGCTTGCGAGGCTCCAGAACACAGCAAAGAAACTCACTGTATTGGTGTAAAATTCCATCGGGATATGCTTGCAAGGCTCCAGAACACAGCAAAGAAACTCACTGTATTGGTGTAAAATTCCATTGGGATATGCTCGCGAGGCTCCAGAACACAGCAAAGAAACTCATTGTATTGGTGTAAAATTCCATTGGGATATGCTTGCGAGGCTCCAGAACACAGCAAAGAAACTCACTGTATTGGTGAAAAATTCCATTGGGATATGTTTGCGAGGCTCCAGAACACAGCAAAGAAACTCACTGTATTGGTGTAAAATTTCATTGGGATATGCTTGCGAGGCTCCAGAACATAGCAAAGAAACTCACTGTATTGGTGTAAAATTCCATTGGGATATGCTTGCAAGGCTCCAGAACACAGCAAAGAAACTCATTGTATTGGTGTAAAATTCCATTGGAATATGCTTACGAGGCTCGAGAACACAGCAAAGAAACTCATTGTATTGGTGTAAAATTCCATTGGGATATGCTTGCGAGGCTCCAGAACACAGCAAAGAAACTCACTGTATTGGTGTAAAATTTCATTGGGATATGCTTGCAAGGCTCCAGAACACAGCAAAGAAACTCACTGTATTGGTGTAAAATTCCATTGGGATATGCTTGCGAGGCTGCAGAACACAGCAAAGAAACTCACTGTATTGGTGTAAAATTCCATTGGGATATGCGTGCGAGGCTCCAGAACACAGCAAAGGAACTCATTGTATTGGTGTAACAATTTTGAAAAGATGCATCGCAATTTCATGAAGTTCATCAAAGATGAGACGGCAGATGACAACGTACCGCCATTATTTACAATCAAAGGTGGAATGGAGGTTGTCCCTTGTCTATTAGAAGATCTGATTATCACAATGACTTCAGCAGCAGATTTGCCGTTGCCACACCCCCATTGGTCCGGGGATCGTCATTGCTAAGGACGGTCCATGGGGTCTCCGTAGCATCTTCTCCGGGTGTGAGTCGATCGTCCTTCCTCTGCCAACACCTTGTGTTTCTCTTCGGTGCCCGTATTGACGATTTAATACCCATTCCCGGAGTCGAGACGCCTGTGATTTTGCACAGACTAATCCACTCCTTAACTGCCTGTGCATCCCACGGCCCCTGATACCTCCACTTGAAGATTCAAAAGAGGGACACCTGGCGTTGTTCCGTATCGTCATCGCTTTCTTCTCCTCAATCAGAATCAGCGGATTCCTCTTCTTCTTTCTCTTCATGTGATATTTCGTCGATACCTTCGTTCCTTTGATCAAATGATTCGTCTGTCGGACTGTCGAGCCCGAGAATGTCTCCTTCATTTTCCTGTTCTTTCTTGGATTCTTCGTTATTATCCGAAATTTGATAATCCTCCTCAAGATCTTCTCCTTCGCTTGATTTGTCAATCTCTACTTCTTCATTTTCTCGGTACATTTTTCGTATTTCAGAATTAGTGAAAAGTGGATGTTTATCGTTATTCCGATTCTCCCGGTCTTTGCTCAATTTGGCTTTGCTCCTGGTTTGGATTGCTCCTACGATGAGATCTTCTACCGGTGGATTTCTTGACAGCGCGTCCGCGTTAGTGTTTATTCTTCCCGGTTTATACACGATTTTATATTGGTATTCACTCAGTTTTATTTTCCACTTCGCTAGGCGTGAACTTGGATCCTTTAAATTGTCTAACCACACTAGCGGTCTTTGGTCGGTTACGATTAAGAATTCACGACCGTATAGGTATGGTCGAAAATGTTTTACCGAATAAACGATAGCTAACAACACCTCTTTAATCGTAGAATAATTCAGTTCTGCTTGATTTAATAATCTAGACGTAAATGCAATGGGTGAATCTTTCCCTTCTTCACCTTGACTTAATACTGCGCCTCTGGCGTATCCTGACGCATCGGTAGTTAACTAAAATGGTTTAGTAAAATCAGGATATTGCAAGATAGTTTATTACACAAAGCAAGTTTTAGTTCGTCAAATGCCTGTTCTTGGTCGTCCGTCCATTTAAATGTATTGTCTTTCTTCAATAAATTCATTAATGGTTTGGCTATTTTGGAAAGGTTTGGTATAAAACGGGTGAATTGAGTATAACGGTATTACGGGAGTTAATTGTTTCGAATACGATTTCTAACTACGAATCAGATTCAGAAGATGGATCATAGAGCGTATCTAGATCTGCGATATCAGACGCGAAGGGCCAAATTACGGTTTCGGCCTCCGAAGAACTTTGGCCAGTGGTTTGGAGTAGAGCGTCTAACTGTACTTTGTAATCCGTGTCCGCGATTGCCAGTGGAGGGAACGGTTTTGCTGGTACTAGCTCGTTAAAAAGCTAGTAAACTCGTCGTTTGGGCCTGACGGGATCGTTGCGTTGCGTAACGTGCTATTGCGGCCTTGAATTGCGCGGTGCGACGTAGACGCTTCTTCCGTTCCTTAATACCGCCTCGTTTCGTGGGTGGTTTCGTTTGCTGTGGATGCTGCGAATTTTAGGATTAGTCAGTAAATGAATGCTCAACCGGTTCTGAGGAGGGTCAGCAATTGCATGCTCAACCGGATTTTAGGACAGTCAGCAAGTAAATGATCAACCGGATTTTAGGAAAGTCAGCAACTAAATGCTCAACCGGATCTTAGGATGGCCAGCAAATGAATGCCGGGTTTAGTGGTGGAGAATGTGTGGTAGCCTTGAAGATGTAACCAGAGCTGCGTTCTGGCAAATGAGACCTCTTACCATGATAACGAGTCGATTGGTGCGTGCTGTTATGATGAAGCGTGATTGCAGTCGGTGCGGTGCGTGTCAGAATGCGAGTCGACGATTGTTCTTTGATGGAAATCGAATGAATGCTAATGTGTGTGTGTGCGTGTGGTTTTAGATATTTCGATCGTGGTTTGTGTTTGCTGAAAATGAGGAATTGGAATACGTTAAGATTTGGAATTAGTAATATCTTGGATATAGAAGATTTAGTATTTTGAAATAGTAAGATTTTAGGATTTGAATGATGTAGTAAGATTTGGAATATTCAATAATGAATTGGTAAGATTTAGGAAATAGAACGATTTTATTCGTTGTAGGTTACTTACATAGTGGATGGTTGATATGAACACTTAGTTGGAATACTAAGATTAACGCTTGAACTCCTTGACTTGACTACGTTGAGCAAGTAAGCACTACTGACTAGGTACAGAGGTATCGATCTTTTATATTGTCGCAACGTCTTAGGAGTAGGAGTAATCTATTGCTAAATATTAAGGAGTAGGGGTAGGCGCGCGGTGACCTTGGACTCTACCTGATGCGTCATGCGCTTGGTCCTTCGTTCTAGCGGTGAGTCATCGCTGTTTACGTGAGCCAGTCCTGCTTGCTGGGGTGAGTCACGCTGTTTACGTGAGCCAACCCTGGTTGCTGGGGTGAGTCACCGGGGTCAGTCACGCTGTTTACGTGAGCCAACCCTGCTTGCTGGGGTGAGTCATTGTAAACTTGCGGTACCTATGGGTATTCTATATTGTAGCGACGGGGTGAATCACCTATTTTGGTGAGTCATTCCGGCGGTTTCTAAAATATGGAAATATAAAGTACGAGAATATAAAATATGAAAGTATAAAGTATAAAAATATAAAATATTAAAATGTTAGAACATGAAAATGCGAAATGCAAAATATTAAAATACGAAAATCTAGAATGGAAATCTGAAAGTTTAGATTTTCTTATAAAACATTATATGTGAATCAATGTAGTGGTTTTACTTAAGATCTATGTAAATATGTAAACTAATAAATTTAAAATTTGGGATGGAATTCTGAGGTTGTTACATTACCCTTTGAATCTGGTTCCTTGGGTACTATCCACAATGGTGAGCTGTAAGGAGATACTAATGGTCGAATAATATCGTTGTTCAACAGTTCACCTATTTGTTTTTTTATTTCGTCTCTGTGTAGCGATGGAAATCTGTATTGTCTTACGTTGATAGGTATGTCGTCAATTGTTCGGATTTTATGTTTTAATATACAGTGGTGCCTCACACAACGAACTTAATTCGTTCCAGGAGCAAGTTCGTAATGCGAAAAGTTCGTTATGTGAAACGCGTTTTCCTATATAAATACATGTTAAAAAAAATAATTCGTTCTGTAGCATAAAATATTTTAAGATGACACGAAAAAAGATAAATTTTTTGTTATTATTTTTATTTAGATACATACATCTAAAAACATAATTTTTTTAATTTTAAGACAGACTAAGTAGAGTCTACCGAATCTTGCACATCTTCATCCATTTTCTGCCTTTTGGCCGATGGTTTCATGAAAAACCTGACTAAAGTCGTTTGTTTTTCTCTTTTCTTCAACATCTGCCGGAAATAACGGACAAGAGTATCGAAGTAAAGATCGTTGATCCTGTTTGCTTCAGCTGAATCCGGATAGTGGGCATTGGTAAACTCCTGAACTGCTTTCCATTTGACCAGGATGTTCTTGATGTCAGCAGTTGGGATTGGTTCATTGTTTGATTGTTGATCCTCATTATCATATGACGCTTCCCTTCGAGCATTGTCCTGTTGCAGGACCAGAAGTGCTTGGAGCTCTTCAGTTGACAGCTCTTCTTCGTGTTCCTCAATAAGCTCCTCTACATCCTCTTCCTCTACCTCTAATTCCAGCCTTTGGGCCACTGTGATGATGTCCTTCACCACTTCTGTGTCATCAACAACTGCTTCTTCCTGGGTCCACGAAGGCACAAGCAGAAATGGGGGTCCGTTGTGACACTTCTTCCCAGGCCTTCTGTATAGATCGTATTGCCATAAGAATATCAAATTTCCGCTTCCAAAACTTTCGGACAGTCATATTGTCTCCACCAAACTGGCATTCTTCTAACATCTTATTAAAGAGGGCTCTAGTGTAGAGTTTTTTAAAGTTCGCAATAACTTGCTGATCCATTGGCTGAAGAATGGATGTGGTGTTTGGTGGCAAATACTGCACCCTGATAAATGGATAATTTTCCTGCAATATTTCCTCTAGGTCTTTTGGGTGAGAAGGGGCATTGTCAAGTATCAGAAGGGCTTTGAGCGGCAGCTCTTTTTCCAGTAAGAATTTCTTCACGGCAGGAGCAAAGGTTTCCGAATCCATTCGTTGAAGATAACTTGGGTCACCCAGGCTTTTTGATTGGACTTCCAATGGACGGGCAGTTTGGACTTAATAACGTTATTTTGCTTGAGGGGGGGTTAGGGTTTCAAGGTAAAAAAAAAGACTTTTTTTGGGAATTTATTTCTCAAATATGGATTGAGTAATTATCTTCGGAGCTTTTGTACATTATTGAGCACACTTTTGAAAATATAGGGTAATTTTTTCATGCAGAAATATTGAGGCATAAGCCGGTAACAGTGCTTCCCCCAGGACGTCTTGAGAAAAAAACAATTTGCGGTGTTCACTATAACTCGGCCGGAAATTATCTGAAATTAAAAAATCAAGAAAAATGAGTCAAATTATAATCAAATCTTCCCCCCAACGTTCTCTAACAATTTTTTTTTGCATTTAAAAATTTTTGGCGGCCATTTAAAGTGTAAACTGTTATTTTCCACTAAAAGCTCCGCCATTTTGTGGGTGGAAAACACCCTTAATTAAAAAAAAAAAAATGTTACTAAACGTTGGGGGGTGGTATTTTATATATTAAAAATGTGTACAAAGTTTGAAATGAATCGGTCAAGTAGTTTTGAAATGACAGTGAACACGGACTTTAAAAAAATAGTTTTGAGAAAAACGCGTCTAAAGTTTATGAACTAAAAAAGTGAAGAAATTTTTTTTTCCAACTTACACAGAATCATCGATTCCAGCTCCATACAGCAGACTTCCTGCGGCATCGTCGATGTCTTCAGCCTCTTTTCTTTCAAGTCTTTGTTTTATTCTGGCTTCTTTGCTCTGCTGCTCAGCTTGAATCTCAGCCCTGTCAATGCGATTGCTGTCCGCAATCATATAAATATAATATATATTTTTATGGCTTTTTCTACCTAGATTTTCCTATAGCCAGGACAATAGCAATGAATAAATTGTATAGCCGTATACCTGTTCGACAGCTGCACTTCTATCCCGACCGCCCGCAGCTGTTAGAGTAGAGCGTTAAAGGCCAGGAGACTAATAAGACAATAAATTTGAGAATATTACTTCTATCGACCTAAAATTTTAAGGACATATTTTTGAAATGTTTAACAATAAGATAAGAGAAAAAAAATTCGATTTTTCGAAAGTAAAAACCCTAACCCTCCCCTTAAAAATTCTTGGATTTTCAGAGTGATAAACCAATAGAGGTTAGATCTTGAGGTCTCCGCTGGCATTAGACGAAAACGAAAGGGTAAGTCTGACCTTCATGGCTTTGTGTCCTGGCAATTTCTTCTCCTCTTTTGTAATGAAGGTTCTGCTCGGCATTCTTTTCCAAAAAAGACCCGTTTCATCGGCATTGAACACTTGTTGTGGGCAGTATCCTTCATCCTTAATACATTTTTGAATGTTAATGGAGAACTTTTCTGCTTCTTTCTTGTCAGCACTGCCAGCCTCACCATGCATAGTAACGCTGTGGATTCCACACCTTTTCTTAAATCTAAAAAACCACCCCCTGCTGGCTTTAAATTCTTATTCATTATCTTGATTGCTGCTACTTCCAGGGACGTTTTTCTTTAGATCGTCATAAATTATCTTCGCTTTGTGACAGATAATATCTTGAGTTGTTACGTCACCTTTCACCTTCCTGTCCTTAATCCAAATCGCTAATAGCTTCTCTCATTCCTTGTGGATTGAAGACCTATGTTTTTCATTAAATAGTTTTGATACTCCTTTGGCTACTTTGGCTGATTTGATTGCATCCTTATTCGTCAAAATGGTGAAAATGGTGGTCTTGCTTAGGCCAAACCATTTGACGAGGTCACACTGTTTTACTCCACATTCACTCTTTCTAATTATTTCCTGTTTCATTTCAACAGAAATCACCTTCCTGCTTTTTTTACAACCCATGATATAAAAAAAATATTGAGTTTGACTTAAAAGGACGACTGCCGTGATACGTGCGTAAGTTAAGCGCAGTGATTAACGACAGCAGTGCATGCGCGGGAGGATGCAATACATCGGCAGCGATGGTGGAAGCTCGGGCGACTTCGTTGTGTGAAGCGAAGTTCGTTGTATGAATCATGAAATGAACGAATAGGAAGTTCGCTGTGCGAGGCGTTCTTTATGCGAGGCACCACTGTAATAATATTTAATACTCACTCTGGATTAATCGGCGATCCCTTATCTATACATTGGACCTTCTTTTTTCTCAAAATCGAGATTTTGTGAAGTTCTTTCTTCTAAACGAGCTGTTCTACCTGCTTTTGAAGCACCAGAAGCTCGTACTTCAGAGCGATTAATCCTCAGCTCGTTACGTCTAACAGCAAATGTGTGAGCTTCAGTACCAACGATGATGCCCATGAGTGCCATTATATTTAAAATCTTTAGAAAGCCTTCATTAAAAATAGCAACGGCTAAATAATTTGCAATTTCTATAGTTTGGGTTCCAGCGTGAATATGCTTTGGAGCAAAAGTCCATATCAATGAATTGAGGGATTCATTATTATTTTGTGTTTCGGATCCTAAACATCGTTCTAATAAATCATCAGACGATAAGCTGGTATAAATGGGCTTAATTACATCCAATACTTTAACATCCAGAGAAGAGTGCTCGTGGACAAAGCCTTCAAGGGTGTTGTTGTCTGCGGCTTGTTGCCATTTACACCAGCTTGATGAACCAGTAGGGCAGTACATGTGTTGTGGATCCTCGTCACTTGAACTTCGATGGTAATAAGTAGCCCATATTTCACTTTTCATACTCTGCACACAGTCAGGATGCCGACGAATTGCCAGACCGTAGTATAAACTTAGCTCATTGATAACTTTATCTGTCAATTTACCAGCTCCTTTGCCGCCAATACCCTTATTGTCTTTCTTTGCTTTACGTAACCTGGCACCCATACGTTTTTGGACATGCCCAACACACTTTTTTTTCACTACAACTGGATTATTATCATACGGGTCCATATTAAGAATACCTTTGAAAGTCTTGGAGTTTCCATCTCCAATATATTTGATATATTTTACTCCGTGCTTCTCGACCGATCTATTGAATATTTCAACCACAGAATCTACCTCCATTTCTCCAGCACTTCCCCGGTGATTGATGGTGCATGAATCTTCATGTTCCTCACACCAATCTTGATGAGCTTGAGGATCAGAGTTCTTCTTACCTTTCTACAGATTACAACCTTGGCAAAAGCTAGATTTTACGATAGTATCGACAACTTTTTTACAGTATTTACCAACTAGGGTTGTAACGCCAAAAAGTGAAGTGAATCCTCGTTTCTTCCAGGTACCATCTCCAGTTCTTTATGCGAGGCACCACTGTATTTTATTTTTTTATTTTTTTTACTTTATGTAGGCAGTGTTCGCTTTGAGGAGCAACTGCTTTTCGAACGTGTCATCGTTCATACTTCTCCTTCTAGGTCCCATGATCATCGAACCATAGGAAAATAATCGTTCGACTGGTGCGGATGATGGCAAAGGCGTATTGTACTTCACAAACAACTTCTCAATCACTGGAAATTGTTTCAGAGATTTTAATGATTCATCATTATTCTGGAGGTATTGCAAACACTGCAATTGTAGGCTATTTTTCGTTGAAACATTGAGAATGCTTTCATCGGAAGATGTTGCTTCCTCGAGAGTGAAAAAGATTTCGCTGCTCTTATTGCATAGGCTCGATTCGTTTTCTTTTTGTGAAGCGTCACGTGAGCATATAGATTCGGCTTCATTGAAGAGAAGATTCTTCACATCGTTTCATCTTTCCTTGGCTACCCACCGTAATTTAAAGAACGGATGAGTGACTGACGCTAAGATAGCATCATTCGTTTGTGATGAGAATGAGTACTACCCGCTGAACCTCTCCTCAAGGCTTGCCAAAAATACTGTTACCAATTGCGGACAATACTTCAAGTGGCGGAGTTTTAACTTCTGTAAAGTCTTCCTCATTTGCACTAAAATCGGAAGCAGCTCGCCATAAAGACAGTTCTCATCCCCTTGGAGTCTGTCTAAAGCGACAGCAATCGGGCGGACGCACTCAATGTACTCCTCCAAGAATTCCATTTCCTTGACACCCAACGCTTCATTTACGAACCTTTTTTTTCCTGCACAATTAGTTCGCCGTTTGAGAAAATGATCCACGCTACTCCAGAAAAATTCATCGTCTGTTCTCGTTTGCAACTCGTGCTTTAATAAAGTCATTATTGTATGTACTTCAGTAACAGTTATCGTATTCGATTCAAGCGATAACAACGTTTGAATCATCAAGTTCATAAAGTGGTGGACAAAATGAATGTAAAGTTCCGACACCGTGAGATCTGAATTGAGGTCACTTTTAGGTTCATCCTGTTCTTCTTTAATAAATACCCAAATTGATCCTTGCCAATTTCCTCACCCTGTTGTAAAACGTATGTCTTTATTACCGGCCAACACGAAATCAAACGTTCCACCGCTTTGATTAACGAAAACCATCTAGTTGGCGCGTGCCGCAAAACCTTTTCATATTCCATGTCGAGAAAATCAAAACATTGCTTCAATTCTTCGTTTTTCTTCGCTCTATTTGAAAATTCAGCAAAACTTTGGCTACTAGATTTTGGACATCATATGATAAAGCTTTGCAAGCATTTCTCGAAGCATTATGTAACACGTGGCAATTGCAATTGGTCTTGAATATTTTTTCATTCAATAACAAAAGTTTCTGATGTACGGAATTATTTTTGCCATAGCGATATTCGGATCCATATTCAGATCGATATATTAATTCAATAAGGGATATTGAATTTCGAAATTTTATGGAGTGAGGCGCGAGAACTATTTGTAAAAGTTACGTGGACGTAACACCTCCCCCCTTAGGAAGGTCGAACGGAGGGAAACGTAGTTCACCTTCAGTTCTTTATATACTATTGCGGTGTCTGTGCGTGTTTGTTATGTTGTGTGTGTAGAAGTTTTATACATTGTTCCCTAATTTCGGTCGTATTAAAAAGTTCCATTTATTTGACCTTTGGATACAGGTTATAGTTGTGTTTGTGTGATTCTATCATTATCTATACGTCTACCGTCTTAGAGTCTAGTGCGTACATTCGTTTTATTGCCTAATATGTAATAAATGTTACATTATCCTTAAAAATTATTTGGTATCTGGCAGTTTTGCTATACCTAGGGTTGCGAGGAGTAGTCCGGTGTTGCCGCGGCCTTCATATGGTTTTTTTTTTGTCTGGACGATAAGCTCGAACCCCTTGGTTGAATACCTCTCGCGCAGGTGACTTTTGTGCAACACTATGGGGTCTTCGTCGTATCCGAAGATGTTACGGGTCTTATAAATGATCCATCTCACATCTTGTTTCGGTATAGTGGATTGGTGTGGGTAACTGATGGTGCCTGGGATCCACGGTATTAGTCGTTTCGTATAATTTGTAGACACCGCAGTCATCAGATCGTTCTGCGTTCCGACTGGTCCTGACTCGTTTTCGTTCTGGACACTGACGTGTAGAATGAATTCGTCTAAACATAGGTGATCCTGGTAACTTCCACTTATTCGTCTGAGTTGAATTTTCCTTCCCGCACGGCGTCGGAGCGGGGGTTTCGTCTTTTGAAATTCCATTGTACTTAGCGCGAACTTCACTGATGTGGTGTCTTTTGATGAATAGTCCACCGCTGAATTTGTCCCGTAAGGATTGTGGTTCGGTGATGAAATCTTCTGAGGGTTGGCATGGTTATGTAGTCGCTGTGCAGGGATCCCTGATGTCGGTATCTCCGGCATGGAGTCTTCATCCTTGGAGTTCTATTGGCTTGTACATCTGTGTTCAGTAAAATTTGCAACGCATGCATTCTGGCACGGTGTTAATAGTAGGTTGCGTTAACTTCGACGGATGGTGCAGCCTCGTGAGATGTAGGTACCCGTGATGTGACAACCCTAACTTCTCGATCGTTGGTTGTTTCCTCAGGTGCGCAATTATTTGTTGTTTTTTTTTGTTTGGTTGTTGGGGCCCAGATGGAGCAACAGGTTGGTGACCGAGTCCCAAATGGCTCCTAGAAGGTGTAGCGACCAACCGTAAACCATGTGGAGTGCGTATCCGTGAATGGAGGTATCTATTACTAATTTCACAAGCCGAAGTATTGCGAAGAACCCAATTATTCCAGCACTGACTGTACTAAAGCTCATAAACATTCCCCAAACTCTATTCCAGGTAGAGTCAGCTAGTTTCTGCAGTGCGTCTTCGTCAAACAGGCGTGTCAGTGAAATCCATTGGTTGACTATTGGTTGTCCTGTAGCTCCTCGCGCTATAGAATTCGGCACTGCCTTCGTTCGGCGGGGAACCCGCCGCCCGTGATGTGGTCACGGAGTTTATTTAGATCCTGTTGGGAGTAGATCCCGTTGGTGGCCAGCGATGTCGTGTCGATATATTTCCATGATGGTGTGGTCATAGGCTTAATTATCTCAGGTGGTAAGACTGGTGTTGCAGTTGGTAAAATATCGTACCAGGTGTATCCTATTAGAAATTTTGATGGCATGATCGGGTCATAATCTATTTGCGTTTCTGATTTCAGCAAAATATGTGTTTTAGTAGCTAGGTACATGGTTTCGTTAGCTCTAAGGACTGGTAATTGTGTATAACATTCGCTGGTATTTTTCTTACTACTACTACGGGTTGGCATTTTATTATATGTGCTGCCTCCTCTGCTAATACGGCCATATATCCTGGGCCTTTCATGTAACGGTACGCAAAATCGTCGGGTGAAATAGATGCTAATGACAAAATGTTTCTAATTACTTCTTGCTCAAGTTTACATCGTTGGGTCAATAATACAGGTTGTTGAGTTGAGTTTTGATATGCCTTTCTACGTAAACGAATTTTGAATTTACATACGTGAATATGTCTAGATATTCTACGGTCGGTTGTCTAACAGCTGTAAATGTCCCTCCCTTTTGTGTCTCTAAGAGTATGGTTTTGGATGTTCGGTTTTACTGATTCTGAAGCCGCATAAGTCAAATTCTTGCGTCTTTGTTAATGCAAACGTTATTCCGCTAGTTTCCACGGTAAAAACATCTTGTTGTTTCTGCTGTGGGTCGACTAGCTTATTAGCAGGTCCCTCATACAGAACCTCATATTGGCTATTCTGACATGAATCTCTAGAGACTACTTTCTAAAAGGTGTAACTTCCGTCTATGTCTATACATTGCTCATTGCTAAGAGTACAAGTCATTCCAAATCTGAGTATTATTTTATTATTTTCCAAATCGGCAACCGCGTAATAATCCTGGAAGGTGAGTCTAGCAATCGCCGGTACGACGTTTTCCCAGCTTCCATATGGGTCGGAAAAATGTGCTCCAGTGCACCCACCATTAGTATCTAGGGTTCCAGCTAAGGTAATTGAATGCATTGAGGTTTGATTGATTCGGAAAAGGATCTGATCTGTACCCGCTCCAAATCTTATTCTCCTTCTTTGATGAAGAAGGAGGCAATGTTGATAAAAGAGGTCATAAACGTAGGATAACCTGCCCCTTAATACTATAGAACTGTGGGAGTGCATCCCGCAGTGGTAAACAATTCGATCGAATTCTATTTTACATTGAATAACCTGCAGTTGCTTTATCTCTGATAGCTGTAGTAGTTGTTCATGGGTCGGAATGACCAAAGGTGTGACGCTCACAATGTCGCAATTCCCTACTTCTAGTAACGATAATGTAGTAATGTTAAGCTGCGGCGGGCTGCAATTATACCCTATAATTGCAGTGGCCTCCTTGAAAATTGCGAGTATCAGGACATTTTGAAAATACCCATCTGGAATCAAATAGATGGTTGGTCTTGTTATCGTATTCGCCGATAGTTGGTTAAATGATTAAAATTAATATAGTGCGTCGCCGATAGTTGATCGAATGATTAAAATTAATATAGCGCGTAATAATCATTATTTATAACATAAAATTTAACTAGTCAGTTTCGCTATTATTGTCTACTGGTTGAATGTGCGAGTACCGCACTCTGTTAGAGTGCACGTTTGATGTTCGTCCAAAATCAAGTAATACATTCCCATTTGTGTAAACGTCTAACACTTGGTAAGAGCCTACGTAATGATCACTGTACTTCCCTTGTTTTTTGTTGTTTTGAAGGTAAACATATTCTCCTGTTCGGCAAGTTTGGGGCTTTAACTTCAGGTCGTAGCGTGTTTTTGATTTTTCTTTACCTCTTATCAAATTTTCGCGCGCTAGGTTTTGTAATTCATGCAAATTTCCGATTAACTCGATTAAATATTGGTCGTAAGTTTTCGGATCGTAATGATCCATTATTCGGCTGGACGGTTGCCGTGCGCGTTTGTCATATACTAGTTCAAATGGCGTAAATCTGGTTCCTTCGTGCACGCTAGTATTATACAAGAAAGTAGCTAGTTCTAACCATTCG
Organism: Arge pagana; assembly: GCA_963969455.1. Classification (NCBI taxonomy): domain Eukaryota; kingdom Metazoa; phylum Arthropoda; class Insecta; order Hymenoptera; family Argidae; genus Arge; species Arge pagana. The sequence continues at coordinate 19,088,638 of OZ018309.1, read as the reverse complement.
TCCCAGTCGTTATCGGTGTTGACAAATTGCTTTAAATATTCCACCAAAACGTGGTGCGATCTTTCTATTGATCCGTTTGATTGGGGGTGGAATGCCGTTGTCTTGTACTGTTTAATTTGGAAGAGTTTTGCTACCCTTTTTAGAAGTGAATTTAAGAAATTCGCTCCTTGGTCAGTCAGAATACTACCTGGTGCCCCGAACACACAGATCACGTTCCTTACTAGAGCGTTGGCTATGTTCTCTGATGTTGCCCTTTTAAGTGGTAGGGCGATGGAGTATTTTGTCAACTGATCCTGAATGGTGAGAATATATTCATTACTGTTTTTCGTTCTTGGTAAGGGGCCGACGACATCCATTGCGATCTTCTCGAAACTGGAATTTGGTGTGTCCGTGATTACCATGGGTTGTTTAGTTTTAACCCGTACAAGTTTTTTCAGTTGACATGGAAGACAATGTTGAATAAATTGTTGCATATCTTCCTTTAAGTTTTCCCAAAAGTAGTTTTCGCGTATCCTATTATAGGTCTTGGTGACGCCTTTGTGGCCTCCCACAGCAGATGCATGGGCTTCGTTGATAATGTCCTTTCGCTCCCCTACGGCTGGGTAGTTGACATTGCCGTGACATATGGTTACAGTCAGCGTGGTCCCTGATAATTGTCTACGCAAAACTTCCAAAAAGTAAGCCCAAGGAATATCGTCGTAACGAATAGTTTTAGCGATACTAATCGTTTCTAAATTAATCTCTTTCATGGTGTTCACCAATTCCTCAATTAATCCCCGAAGCAATTCTGCTGAAATTCGTTCATTTGGATGGACCTTGGCGACCAGCGCGATATGATGCTTGGAGCTTCGCTTGACGGTTTTCGTTTTTCCTATATGTAGATTTTATAATCGTGGTAAAAGGTTATGTTCACTTAAACATTTCGCTCCTTCATCGAGATGGTCACCGTTTTGGTACACAAAATATGCTAAATTATCTTAACGCATAAACAGTTGGTCTCGGGTTTCCATGAAATTTCTTCCTTCGGGTGAGACGAATTAGTTTGGTATGATCCATTCGGTTTCAGATTCATTCGTGTTTGCTTGCGTATTTCTTTCTTCTTCTCCTGTTTTGTCTTTATCCACTTCGGACCGATCAAAATAGTAATCCTCCGGTATGTCTGATGTGCCGAGGATATCGGTTTCGTGTTGAGATCCCGTGGAGATTCGTTCTACTCGTACAGCCCTCTGTTTTCGGAGGCGTAGTTCTAGGGGGGTTTCGATGTTTGGTTCCGTATCGACACGGATCCTTGACCTGTTCACTTCCAAGCGTTGAGATAGCGGTATATCATTCTCGGTATCTGTTGTTGACCCAGGCGTCAGTGATCTCTCGCTTGGTTGTCTGGGCGATCCTTTCTTTCGCCGCTCCTTTTGTTTCTTTATCTCCTCTGATAATTTGACTCGAGGTGACTGCTCGTCCTCTGTAGTAGTATAGTTATGCGGACTACGACTTCGTGACCTAACAGGTGTCCCTTCGTTTGCTCCTTTCATATGGATGCGTCTTGTTCTCCGTGGTAATTCAACGAATTCTGTTGGGTTCGGGTTGCTTCTCAGTCTTGATGCGATTGGGTCATCTTCAATTTCCTTGGTTGTACCAGGTTTCTCCTTGGTCCTTGGATTGATAGGCAATACTTGACGTAGGTTTTCGTTGTTCAGTAAATCCTCTAGGACTGGATTTCGAGATAATGCGTCGGCATTGACATTCGTTTTCCCATTCTTGTGTATTATACTGAATTCGTATTCTGCCAATTTGATCCGCCAACGATTTATTCGCGACGTAGGATCCTTTATCGATTTCACGTAACTTAAAGGTTTGTGGTCAGTTATTATGGTGAATTTTCGTCCATATAAATAGGGGTGAAATGGTCGACTGCGTATACTATCGCTAGTAATTCCTTTTCTATAGTCGAGTATCTTTGTTCAGCCGGATTTAAAACTCTTGAGGTGTATGCTACGGGACGGTCCTTCCCTATAACTCCTTCGTTGAGAATACCTCCGATCGCGAACCCGGATGCATATGTAGTGACAATGAAAGGCTTTGAAAAATCAGGGTACTGCAACACTGGTTTGCTGCCAACTGTCTGAGTTCGCCGAAGGCCCTTTGTTGTGGCTCTGCCCATTTAAACTCTGTAAGATGTTAGAAATAGATACTGATAACTTCGCCACATAAAGTTATTATTTCGTTTTGTATTTTTGCAGCTACCCCCCCCCCCCCCCCTCCCCCGTCCCTACCTGGGTACGACCTTGCCGCAGTGTATAAAACGATAATAATACGTTTCTGAGAGAAAATTCTCAAACTGTATAAAATCTCAGAACTTTTCCATGGAAATCATACCTTTTCTCCGGTCTTTTGATTTTTTCATCTGGTAACCCTAACTGCACAAGAAAACAGATAATAATGATTCAAAACATACATTACCTGATACCACTGCATATCACTGCACTACATTCCGTTAGGAAAATATCACATTTTCACTGTCGAGCAATGTTCTGTTATTTATTCAACTTACAGGATGTAAAAATTAGTTTGCCTTTTATTAAATCATCGATATGATGGTTGCGTCTATTATTGTTACGTCGGGGGCAGGCCGCGTCAGCTCAATGTTAAATGCTTGCAGCAGCATAGTCGAGTAGTTCAATACGCCACCAACTGTTGGCGCTACTGACGATTCTTATATGGAGATTTGATGCGTGGTAATGACGACCAGGGTCAATTAGCACTCTCACACTGGGTTATTAAATAAACAAATATACATATTTAACAACAAATGCAATGAGATCTAGAAATACGATTTTGACGCTACACGTGTGGACGATACTCTTTGTCTTTTCGAAGAATAATAATAATAATGATAGGCGCGCAGACTTCTTGTCCCCCGAGAGGAATGGCGGCATTAGCTAGTAGTTGCCGTATCTCCCGTGGCGGCCATTACGGCGCTGGTTGCCAGGGACGAAGGTGACAGGGGTGCCACAACCACTCCCTCCCCAGTAACTTTAACGGAGTGGTAGGAACGAAACCGTTTTTTTTAATTTTTTTAGCGTAGGTACGTAGCGGCTTATCCAAGGCGACGGAGCGATTTTCCTTAGGAACGAGGGGATCGGCTTGACCCGGGACGTCTTCCTTGGCGATGTAGGCGGGTTTCAAAGCGTCGACGGATATTGTTTTTTCTTCGCCACGGACTAGGATGACGAAAACTTTGTCGTCGATTCTCTTCACCACTTCGAGTGGTCCGGAGTAAGACGGCTCGAGCGGTCGTTTGACGGCGTCGATTCGGCGAAAGACATGAGTGCATGTCTGGAGGTCCTTGAGGATGAAAGGTCGAGCTTTGGTGTGATGAGCGGTCGGCGTTGGACGGATGCTCTTGATATGTTCTCGGAATTTTTCCAAGAAGATTTGAGGATTTGCCGGAATGCTCTCCGTGACGAAAAATTCTCCAGGAACTCTCAATTCCGTTCCATAGAGCATCTCAGCGGGCGAAGCGCGAAGGTCTTCTTTGAATGAGGTGCGAAGCCCAAAGAGCACTGTGGGAAGCAGTTCCGGCCAGGGTGTTTGTGCATTGCACATTAGAGCGGCCTTGAGAGTCCGGTGCCACCTTTCGACCAAGCCATTGGATTGCGGATGGTACGTTGAGATTCTCCACCGTCGAAACGCTGTGGACCGTAGCAGCGCATACTTTTCCAAGAGCGACGGCGAGAGTTTGCGAGTCGATCAATCGGCTTCCTTTGAGATCGATAATGAGCCCGTGGTAAACTAGGAGATCAGCCCCGATGATGACTGTCTTGACGTCGGCGATGATGAAAGCCCATTTGAAGGTGTTTGGTAAGCTGAGGTCGACCGATAGGACTCGCTGGCCGTATGTGGTGATCACCGTGGTGTTGGCTGCGTAGAGTTTCAGGTCAGCTGGTGCAAGCTTCTCTTTGAAAAAACTTTTGGGCACCAACGGGACGACGGAGCCTGAATCAATTAAAAATTTGAGTTGAGAAGAGCGATCAAAGATGTGTAGGTGGAGCTTGCTGTTAACCAGCATGACATTATTGTTGCTGTAGTCGACCGCCAGTATGGACGGCAGCTCTCTTAGTTTTCCGACTGCGGAATAGAAGCTAGCGGGTCTGTTGAGGTGGAGGGCTGAGTGCAGCGGTGAGCTTTCACACCGTATCTTTGATGATAAAAACACAATCCGGATCGAGCTGCGGAGCGTGAGCGCGTGCGAGATTTAGAGCGAGGTCTGCGAGGGTCTGGATCAGCGTTGGTTTTTTTGGCGAGTCCCTTGCAGACGGAGAGTAGCTCGGCCAAAGATTTTTGGATTGCGACCAACTGAGGCGACTCAGCTGCGGTGCCAGACTTCGGATAAACTTCTCGGTTTGATACCGATGAAGAATTGTGTTTCGAAGAGTCTGTGGCCATTACATGCGAGCCGCTGTAGTTCTCCAGCACCTCGTCTGCGGCTGCCTCGAGCTCATCGAGGGTCTGCGATTTGAAAATTTTTAGGAGGCACTGTGCGAAGTCCGGAAGAAGGTCCAGCCACTTCACTCGGAGAACGTCCTCGGATGCTTTGTTACCGGCGAGGTTTCACATTTGGCGTAAGAACTGCGAGGGCTTTTTGTCGCCAAGCTCGAGCTGCATTAGAGCTCTGTGCAATTGTTTGTCGGCAGAGTCTGAGAATCGCTGCATGAGCTTATCTTTAATGTAAGCATACTTATCTTCGTTAGGTGGATTTCGAAGTATGTCCACGACTTCGTCAATCGCTGTTGCGTCGAGTTTTCCGATGACGAGATGATATTTGCTGCTGTCGGACGTGATTCTCGACGTGTGGAAAACTGATTCGATTTGAAGGAACCAAAGATCAGGCGATTGTTTCCAGAATTCCGGCAGCTTGCAATGTTCCATCGCTTCCACTTCAAGAAGTGCTCGTGGAGCTGGTGGACCGGTGGTGGAACCAGGTTGCGGCTCGTCGTTCGGTGTGGGCGTCATTTTTTTTGAGGTTACGACGCACGTTTTTTTTTCTTCATCGGGGTCACCAATTATGGAGATTTGATGCGTGGTAATGACGACCAGGGCCAATTAGCACTCTCACACTGGGTTATTAAATAAACAAATATATATATTTAACAACAAATGCAATAAGATATAGAAATTCGATTTTGACGCCACACGTGTGGACGATACTCTTTGTCTTTTTTGAAGAAGAATAATAATAATAATAGGCGCGCAGACTTCTTGTCCGCCGAGAGGAATTGCGGCATTAGCTAGTAGTTGCCGTATCTCCCGTGGCGGCCATTACGGCGCTGGTTGCCAGGGACGAAGGTGACAGGGATGCCACACTTATGATCATATTCGTGATCGGCGTGTTAAAATACATAAGTATACGGAGTTTTAAGGAGAAAAGCGATAAGTACTTTTCGGAACTTTATCTTTAAATTGAAAAATTGACATGATTACATAATTTGACTTCTATTCTCTTGTATACTTAGTTTCAAAATTAAGAGGATAGTGGGAATAGATAATGTACCGTTTCTTTTTTGTTTTGAAATTATCTAACTTCCTACGAACACGTAAAACTTCCTCGTAGGCTCTCTTTGTATTTCCATCTAGCTTGGAATATTTCCACACAAGTCTCTTAGATGGTCCTGCTTCTGTTTCCTTTGATGAACTTGATTGACCTGGTGCTTTTGAAATGTTCTCATCAATTTCACACGCGGAAATATCTTCCGTTTCATTCTTTTTATCATCTTCAACTACTGTTTCCTCTACACTGTTGTCTTCAATCACTTTACGCTTTCTCGTGACATGTTTGACCTTTGGTGTTGACAAAGCGTCGTTTAAAAGCAACAAAGAACTTCTTCGAGGAGAATCACAATCACTTTCTGCCTTCGATTTAATATTTTCATACGAAACAGGCGAGAATTGCAAATTTGAAATTTCATTCACTGTTTCTTCAGCAGCATTTTCAACTTCTATTCGTCGAGGCGACATCGTTTCAACGTTCACATTATCACTATTTTGATTGTCACTAGTTTTTGCTGGCAGAAACAAAGAAGGCACTGCTTTTGTGGTGAATAAATTTCGTGGTCCACACACAAAACCGTGAGGGTGAAAATGTAAATGACAAACGCGATATTTATTTTTCCTTATTTCTGCGTAGCTCAGGTTCTCCAGCAGAGGACTAGCCACCGCTTTCAGCCAAACCAAACCTTGCACCTCATCCTTCGGGAACAAGTGATGCCTTTTTTTCTCGTTGATAAACAACCTGGTACGATGCATTTGCTTCTATCGAACTTTACGCTCATTTCTCATACTGATTAGAACATTAAATAATGATCAATAACAATGAAAGACTGAAGGCTGCGGAATACTATGGACAACTATGGATCACTATGGATTGCTATGGATGCATTGGGATGCATGTGGACGAGAGGTGGAATGGGAGCGGGGCGGCACGCGGTGGGTTAACAGCGCTAACAGTTGGCGGCGCATTCAACTAATCTGAGATATAATAATAACAAATCTGAATTTTTTCGCCGAAGCTGATGGGGCCTGTTCGGGGGGCACCATATTGAATTGGGTACGACCTTACGCATGCGCCCTGGAAATCTGTTCGCGGATCTTCGTAGAGCTTCGCTACTGCTGATATTATACTGTGGTCGCACGCAGAGCCGGAGTCAGTGTTAGCATTATTGGATGGCAGCATTATCTGACCAGGGCCGTAAAATTATCGTTTTCTTGAGAAAATTATCGTACACAAGTGAAAATGTTCTTTATCATTTTTAAATCTAAATAATTGAATTCTTAGGTCATTAAATAATTGGTTATGCATATTTAATTGCATAATAATTTTGTTTTAATTGAATCAAATATAATTTACAGTAAATTCGACAGATACGGCGCCATTTCATGAGCAGTGAGCGGCTGCAGCAGTTTAGGAACTTGCTAGATGTTACTCGTAAGTTACATGTAAGTTACCAAACCGTTGCTGCTGTTCCTTGCCCATAATATGGCACCCTAATTTTAAAGGTATAGACGCCCACCAGTATATTTCTGAGCGCAAAATATGAATGAAAATTTTATTCAATATTATTTTATTATTGACCTTAACCAAAAATAAATAAAACCTCATTGTTAACTTGAAATAAGATAAATCTACCTATTTATTATTGAAAACGATCAATAAAACTTTCGACGAAGCAAAGAAACATCAATTTTTGATCAGAACATTTTTCCTTATAAATTATATTTTTCTTCCCATACCTTTCATTAAGATAAATTTTCAGTACGTTTTAAGACGCATGACAAAAATTATAATCAAAAATTACTTCTTCCAACATGTTATACTTCAAGTGGAATGAAAAATAATGGTTCTTATATTTAATTTCATAAGTTTTAAATTATATATAATTCGTATATTTACGAATCTATTTTTAATTAATAATGAACATGTCTTTTGTACTGATTTATGACGCACCTTTGGTCCAGCCTTTGAATAGTCATATATGTAAACGTAATATCACAAATATCTTGAACCATTTTCTCATACAAAACATTTTGTCATCAGTCCCTAGCAATATTTTGAAAGCCTTATACTTATTATCACGAATATCGTCAATGATTTTTTTCAATTGCACATTTTACCATCAATTGTAAGCTGTACTTAAAACGGTTGCGGTAATGTTATATCTTCAAATCCGATATCTAAATCTTCTGTCTCTTTTTGGTTTGATGTTTTTGGGCAGAGGGAAGTTTTTGATTTTGTATACTCTTCTTTGCTCTTCATATTGCACACAGTTATGATTAACTCGTTGATTAGCCAAAAGTAACCCATTTATAGTTTTAGTTACTAGCTTATTTCTGGTTTTAGTCTTAATTAAATTGATCTTGCTAAATATCCTCTCACAATCTGCGTTGGAGTGAGGTAGAGATATAATATCCAAGACGAATTTAGCAAGGTTTTTAACCCTGAAACTACAACGTGACACGCTGGGTCAAGAACTACAACGTTGGGTCTTTTTGACCCGACTCACATTTTTTATACAAGAATTGATTTTATCAGTTGTGGGAACAATTAGGGGTACAACAAGTCAACATTCCTTCAAAATACATCGTTTAATAAAATAAAACGTGACAAAAAAAGGTAAGAGAGAAAATATCTCTATAACTCTTATAAAATTCAGAAGAAACAACGACGAGGTAACTCCACACAAATGAGCTAATTTATAGAAATGAAAAGGAACTCGCAAAAGAAATAAAAATTCCAATGAACTGGAATAGAAAAGAAAAGGAACTCATAAATGAAATAAATACTACAGTTTTTCAAAACGCCAAAATCCAAAAATCAAAATATTCCAAAACCCGGTTTCATCAGCCTTATTTCTTGTGGATATTGGACGCCAATGACTAGTCCAAAACGGTTTGGTAGACGTCAATGACTAGTTATAAAACCATAAATTCACAAATATGTCTCATCACTCCTGAATTTCAGGTGCACAATCTTTGCACACCCGTCGCAATTTTTCGTGTTGCTTACAAATAGGTTTGGAGCAACTTTCACAAGAATGAAACGTCTTTCTGTCATTGGCTTAATAGTAGCATCTTTTCCCGGATGCTGGTTGGCCCTGGGGTGAGGGGAAAAGGACTGATTCTACAGGTTCTGGAATTCCCAGAACAGCTCTAATTTCAGCTCGTAGATTCTTGGGTAGCTTTGGGTTGTCCACCCTCGTCTTCATGTGGGGCTCTGCCAACGAGAACGCCAAGGATTTTAGAAAGTCGGCTCTGCTGGATCGTGCTGCTACGCTGTTATTGTGCCGATGTAGTATGAAGGCGTTTATTCCAGCAGCATCAAGCACCCCAAAAAAGTAGCGCATTGGCCACCTTCTAGAACCTCTTTTCGTTGAATACGTGTGGCACAACTTGTCAAAAACATCAACTCCACCTTTAGTCAAGTTATAAAATTCAACAATATCAGGTTTTCCGGATTCTGGGTTCACAGTTCCAGTATCGTGCATTGATGACAGTAGAATTACGTTCTTGTTTTTCTTCTGGTTATACGACACCAGCGCCTTATCAGGCTGATAGAGGAATCGTGATGTTCCCAAAGGTATTCCTGTGGTTGCAATGAGAGATGGAGGAATTTCTCGCTTGTTTTTTCGTAGAGTGCCAACCATTGTGAGCTTGCCTTTACTGAGCTCCTCAGAAATTTCTGTAGAAGAGAACCAGTTGTCACGTGTAATGTTGCGGTTCGTTCCCTTGATAGATTCAGTCAATTGAAGCACATACTGGGTTGGTAAAAGCAAACCTTGGCGAATCAACGTATCCTTCCCTATGTATGGGATACCTCTGCAGAAGAAAAACGTTCTAGCATCGCAGAGTGACACTATTTTCAGTCCATACTTGTCCGGTTTTGCGGGGATGTACATCTTGAAAGGGCATCTACCCCTGAAGCTCAGTAGTGTTTCGTCCACTGTCACATATTCAGATGGAGTATAGTATGTTGTACAGTTTTGATTGAACATGTCCCAAAACTCGCGAAATGGTGCAAATTTGTCGGTCCTTCTTCTTGTCTCTCTAGTCGCCTTTGAATCAAATCTCAGACAGCAAAGCAGGAAAATAAATCTGTTTTTGCTCATGACTGTTCGGAAAATTGGTGGTCCAAACACACGAGAAAACATGTCTGAAAGATTTAGACTTGAGTTCCTCAAAACACCGCTGTAAAATAAAAGGCCAAGCAACGCTTTTATTTCAAGGGCATCTGTGGGTCCAATGTAACGCTGTTCCGTTTTGAATTTGGCATTTTTTACTTCAATTTGTTCATTAGTGCGTTGGACAATTATGTCAATCATTGCTTGGTTGATGAATAAGGAAAACAATGGTTCCTCATCTACCAGACTTCGAGCTTTTCCTCTAGGACCGGGCAAGTGAGTAATGATGTTCCTTGATCCAACTCTAATGTTACTCGATGGTAAGAGATCGGTATCAGTCCAGATAGTTTCACCATCTTTTCCCAACACAAATTTCCTGCTGTTATCCCGATCATTCGATTCCATATCTGAAAACTTTTCTTGGAAATCTTCATCCACTGGCATTACTTCATTTTCAGCTGCAACATCAAAGATGTCCTCCAACTCGTCGTCGTTTGGTAACACATCATTTTCATCTTCACTGTCCGATTCTTGAGACTCTGGTTCTTTCTTCGACGAAAATTCTCGATCAGCCCCTCGCCTTCTTTCCAGAAATATTCCGTGTCGTTTACCCAAAGACGTCCGAAGCCGATCTTGATGGCGTGTCCCTTCGTCTCTTCTTCTCTGGCTATTTTTCTGATTTCCCTCTGCATCAGTCGTTCAGCGTACGTTGTGTCATGTTTGACAGTGATGTTATGTATTGGGACGTTGTTCCTCCTTCGTATCAGCTGTTTTTTTGCTTCTGCATTTTTCATTTTTACCGACAGGAGTATTGTTTTACCTGCTTTCCTTTGTAACGTTTCGGCTAGACCGGGTGGATTGTGGGGCTAGGAAAAACCCGGTGTAGTCGTAAACGGGTCTGAGGGTCTCTTCCCTCTCCGCCGGATACTCGGAACCCACCGGGGTATGTGGGTTGCAATTGATTCGGACACGGTGATTTGAATGCAAAGATAAATAGTTTATTGAAGACGTTCAGGTGCGGCTGGCGGCGGTGCTAGACGGCGGTGTCGTCGGCGGGCCAGATAGTTCCGCTCTAAAGATTTGATACAACGAAAAATAAGAAGATAAATGTATTTGCATAAAAGAGCAGCGTGTTACCTTATGACTACTTAGACTACGGAAGCTTATATCTAGATATATATATGTACAGGATTAGCTAGAACTAGCTCTGGTCGGAATATCCTCGAAGAGGGTATTTGAACAAAAAGTTATGCGGACCTAGTGCGGTTTCGGTGAGAGAGCGAAGCTCTTCTCAGTTTTCGCGATCGCGCCTAGCGATCCGGGGTCTCGTCCCGCGGATCGTTGAGTTCTCCGGTTTTGAGCGTGTCGGCTGGCGGCCAGGAGAACTGCCGTCTACGGCTCGCGCCGTAGTTGATAAGGCGGTCGAGCGGTAATCTCGCCTTCGAATCGTAGCCACCTAGCGGCGGCCGGCGGGACTGGTCGGTACGGTGGCTCGGTGAGCCGCGCGCGTGTGGTGCGGTGACTCGGTGAGCCGCGCGCGTGTGTGGTACGGTGGCTCGGTGAGCAGCGGGCGTGAGTCTGCTCGTGACGAAGCGGACGTGTGTGTCTGCTTCGTTACACCCCCCTCCTCCTCCGGGAGCGTGTGCGCTTACCGTACTCTAGGTCCCACGTATGTGAGGTTGCCTGCACGGTCGAAGCGGAGGCTCCTGGTGTAGTCGTGGCGTCGTAGCCTCCACTTACGGGTTCCCACGGGGATGGAGACTTCTCCGCCGTCTGGGAGCTCGTAGCTGCGGAGCGGTCTGGTTGCTGGCGGGGGTGCTCCTGTCGAGTATCCTGGCCTCTGCTGTCGTGGGCCTCTGGTTCGGGCTGGTCGGCGGCGGAGCGTTGCCGGGGCGTCGATGACCAGCACCTCGTGCTCTGTCGGTCTTCTCGCGGCCGGTCTGTGTCCAGGTGGTGGTGTTGGTGGTGTCGGGTGTGCCGGTGCTCGGCGCGGTTGGCCCGGGGCCTCGGCTGTTGGTGGTTTCGCTGTTGGTACAAATACCCGTGTTTTGCTGTTTGTACGTTCGTCTGCCATGGCTGGGGTTGTTACGTACAGCGCGGCTGTACGTGGACTGTTCCGCCCTGGTCTTGGCTCGGGTGTTTCGGCGGCGGTTAGCTCTGGTTCTTCGTGCCACGGTTTCATGTCTCGTACGTGGATGTGTGGGATGTTTTTCCCCCTTGACGTTCTTAGGTCAAATATTACTGGTGACACTTGGTTGTATACTGTATGTGGTCCGTCGTATTTTGGCCTTAGTTTGGCGTTCTCGTGTCGTGTCTTGTTGGACAGGTAATGCGTGCGTCTCATCACCTTTTGTCCGACTTTTGGCTGCCAGGGTCGGCGTCGTAGGTTGTAGTACTTCTCTTGTTTTTGGAACGCCTGGGCCTGGCATATGCGTGCTAATTCGTACGCGTCTTGTATCCTTTGCACGAGGTCTTCTGTCGTCCCTTGGCTCCTGGTGGGTGACCTGGTCAGGTTTGGTGGCTTTAGTTCCCGGCCGTGGTTGAGGTAGGCGGGCGAAAATCCGGTGCTTTCGTGGGTGGCGGTATTGTAGGCGAATGCGAGCTCGGGTAGCAGTCGGTCCCAGTTCTTTTGGTTGTCCCCGGTGTATTGCGCAATCATCGTTTTGATCACCCGGTTCGTGCGTTCGACGGGGTTGCATTGCGGGGTGTACGGCGGGGTCTTCCGGTGTTGTATCCCGTATTGTCGAAGCATGTCTTCGAATTCCTTGCTGGTGAACTGTTTGCCGTTGTCGCTTATGATTGTTTCTGGTGCGCCGTGTCGTAGCACGATTTCTTGTATTGCCCGTGTTATCTTCGGGGCGGTTGCGGTGCTTAGTGCCTTGAGTTCCACCCATTTCGTAAACTTATCTTGGCTTACCAGTAGGAAGGTATTTCCTGCTTTGGACCTTGGTAGTGGTCCGATCAGGTCGGTCGTTACGGTTTGCCATGGGTTTTCTGTGGGTGTTGCGTGTAGGAGGCCTGCGGGGGTCTGTTGTGCTACCTTGTAGCGTTGGCAGTTCCGGCAGTTTCGGACGTACGTTGCTGCGTCTCGGAACATTCCCGGCCAGTAGTAGCGGCGGGCGAGTCGGGCGATGGTCTTGGCAATGCCGAGATGTCCGGCGGTCGGCTCGTCGTGTTGCTCGCGTAGGGTTTTCTCTCGGAGGCTTCGTGGTACGCACTGTTTCCACTGTTCGTCCGTGGATTCCTCGTTGAAGTCGAGGCGGTCTAGTATCTTCCGGTAGAGTTGGCCTCCGGATATTTTGTAGTCCGGGTGTTCGCCTGGCCTGCTGGCTACCTCCTGGACGGTTTTGTTGTACCACCGGCACGTGTCTTCTATTGCGGCTACCTCGGGGTTCTGGCGCGAGAGTGCGTCGGCTACCGTGTTTTCGGCCCCCTTGCGGTACTGTACTGTGAATTCGTACTGTTGTAGTTCCAGGGCCCATCTGGCTAGTCGTCCGGATGGGTTGTCGATCTTTTGTAGCCATATTAGCGCCTGGTGGTCGGTGATGATTTCGAACCGGTAGCCTTCGAGGTACCCTCTGAGTTTTCTGATGCCCCAGACTATTGCCAGGCATTCCTTCTCAGTTACGGTATAGTTCCGTTCTGCCTTGCTGAGTGTCCGGCTTACATAGGCTATTACCCGTTCTGCCCCGTCGTGTTGTTGGGTTAGTACGGCCGCGATGCCCGTATTGCTGGCGTCGGTCTGCAGGACAAATGTTTTACTGAAGTCTGGGCAGGCTAGTATGGGCGTTGATGTTAGCAGGGTTTTTAGCCGTTCGAATGCTTCCTGGTGTGTGTCGTCCCAGCGCCATCTGGTTGATTTTCCCAATAAGTCGTTTAGTGGTGCGGTCACGGTGGAGGCCTCGGGGATAAAGCGTCGGTACCATGATACCAGCCCTAGGAACCGGCGGAGTGTTCGACGGTCGTGCGGGGCGGTCATCTGGGTGATCGCCTTGGTCTTTTCCGGGTCGGTGTGGATTCCGTTTTTGTCTATGATGTGCCCGAGATATTTGAGGCTCTGTACGCAGAACTTACACTTTTCCTGATTCATTTTGAGCCGGGCGTTTCTCAATCTCTCGAACACTGTTGCGAGGTGTCGCAGGTGGTCGGCGAAGGTGGTGCTGGCTACTACGATATCGTCCAGATATGCGAAGGCGAATGGTTCGAGTTCCGGGCCAATTACTCGGTCTAGCAATCTCTGGAACGTTGCGGGTGATGAGTGTAGCCCGAACGGCATGACCCGGAACTGGAATAGTCCTCGGCCGGGGACGGTAAATGCGGTGATCGGTCGGCTTTCCGCGGCCATGGGAACTTGCCAGTACCCGTTCTTCAGGTCGATGGTTGACAGGTATCGGGCTCCCCTGAGTTTGTCTAGTGTTGCGTTTACTTGTGGAAGTGGGTATGCGTCTCGTTCGGATACCTTGTTTACCTTGCGGTAATCTACGCAGAACCGTGGCTTTCCGTCTTTTTTTTGTACTATGACCACGGGGGAGCTCCACGGGCTGTTGGATGGTTCGATAACTTTCTCCCGTAGCATTTTGTCCACTTCGGTATTGATTGTTTGCTGCACATTCGGGTTCCTCGGCTGGTATCTCTGTCTGACGGGTGTGTCGGTCGTGAGTCTTATTTTGTGTTCGGCTAGCGGTGTCACTCCGTGTATGCTGGCGAATTTGCCGAGCTCGGTTTGTAGGAATCTCTCGAGGCGTTGTTCCTCGTCCGGAGATTTTTCCCGTAGTCCGGTGGGGTTCTCGGTGGCGCAGGTTTCCCGGGGTCCTCCGGTGTTGCTGGTTAGGATGGGTCGGCCATCTAGTGTTATTTGCAGGCCTATTTTTGTGAGGGTGTCCATCCCTAGGAGCATCTGGTGCTTTAGTGTCGGCATTATCAGAAAGGAGTGTGCGAACGTTCGTCCGCGTATGGTTACTGTGCCGGTGATACTCCTGGTGATGTCCGCGGCGTTGCCGTTGGCCATTCTGGCCGTGACCTCTTCCTCTTGTTGCCTCCATCCTAGCTGTCGGCAGTGTTGTGCCGTCCCGGTGTTCACATACGAGACCACCGATCCTGTGTCTATTAGTGCGCGTGCACTTGTGTCGGCGATATGAGCGGTGATGAACGGTCGGTTGTCTATCGGTAGGCGGGCCGGGCGCCGATGGTGGTGCCGGCCCTGTCGGCGTTTCCCGTCTTTATGCACGCACAATCTCTCGTCAGGATGCCGTCGGTGCCGCAGTAGGAGCAGAATTTCCTCAGGGGTCGGCGGCAGTTGAGCCGGGAGTGTCCTCGCTGCTTGCAGCGCCAGCAACACTCGTCTCTGGAGTACGGTGTTGACGTTGCTACGGCCGTGTCATATTGTGCCGTAGCGGCTGCTCTTGTTACGGGTCGGTTCTGTTTTCTCCGTGCCTCCTCGTGTTCTTCCCCGAACAGGATCAGGTCATCTATGCTCCGGAGCTCCCGTCTCCGGATGGACTGGTGGTACTCGGGGCGCAGGTTATTGTATAGCCGGTCGAGTTTCTTCTCGAGGCTGTACCCCTTTCGTCGTCTAATTAGTGTTTCGAGCGCGGTGACAAACGTTCGAATTGTTTCGCCGGGTCTCTGCTTGCGCTCGACGATTTCGTCGTCGAGTTTGCATTCCGTTGCCGTTGGGAGGTAGAATGCGTGGAAGCTGTTCCAGAAGTCCCCCCAAGTCTCCCAGGAGTCTTTCCGGTTGCGGTACCACAGCAACGCGTCGTCTTTTAGGATCTCTGGTAGGCCTCGTAGGAGCGTGGAGTCGTCGAATCCGTATTGCTCTTTCAGTTCCGTGATGCGCTCGAGGAACGCGTATGGATCCTTGCCGTCGAATCTGACTCCCCACTTCCTGATTTGATCCATGTCGCGGTATGATTCTAGCAGTGGTAGTATGCTAGCGATGTGTTCTCCGGCGGTGCGTTCGTCGGTGTCTGGCATCGTCGGTTGGTGTCGTCTGTGGTCTTGCCACGAGCGTACTAGTTCGAGTTCCGGGTGGTTCCTGGCGAAGCTGCGCAGTCGGTTGCGTAGCTCTTCAACGGTGCCCTCGGTGTCTAGCTCGGCGAGTTGCAGGTGTGTTTGGAGCTCGGTTTTTCGCAGGTTCTGGACCCACGAGGTGGGCATGCTCTGCGGTGGGGTGTGCGCGGTCAGAAAAAAAAACGACCAGAGACCTTTCTTCTACGCGGAGAAGATAGCGAAAACTTACCTAGCCTGGTTGAGAAAAGAAAAAAAACGAAACTAGCTAACTGGTTGAAATAAAGTGAAAAAAAAAAAAAACTAGCGCAACTGCGGCAAAGAAACGAAAAAAAAAAAACGACTTTTGTTCTTGCGACGGCGAGAAAGACAATCCTAATTCTACTCGGTATCCGTTTCTCTTTTGTGCGGTTTCTACTTGTTAGTTATGACTCTACTTGTATTTTCCCCACAGTCCCTGTTCGGGCGCCATGTAACGTTTCGGCTAGACCGGGTGGATTGTGGGGCTAGGAAAAACCCGGTGTAGTCGTAAACGGGTCTGAGGGTCTCTTCCCTCTCCGCCGGATACTCGGAACCCACCGGGGTATGTGGGTTGCAATTGATTCGGACACGGTGATTTGAATGCAAAGATAAATAGTTTATTGAAGACGTTCAGGTGCGGCTGGCGGCGGTGCTAGACGGCGGTGTCGTCGGCGGGCCAGATAGTTCCGCTCTAAAGATTTGATACAACGAAAAATAAGAAGATAAATGTATTTGCATAAAAGAGCAGCGTGTTACCTTATGACTACTTAGACTACGGAAGCTTATATCTAGATATATATATGTACAGGATTAGCTAGAACTAGCTCTGGTCGGAATATCCTCGAAGAGGGTATTTGAACAAAAAGTTATGCGGACCTAGTGCGGTTTCGGTGAGAGAGCGAAGCTCTTCTCAGTTTTCGCGATCGCGCCTAGCGATCCGGGGTCTCGTCCCGCGGATCGTTGAGTTCTCCGGTTTTGAGCGTGTCGGCTGGCGGCCAGGAGAACTGCCGTCTACGGCTCGCGCCGTAGTTGATAAGGCGGTCGAGCGGTAATCTCGCCTTCGAATCGTAGCCACCTAGCGGCGGCCGGCGGGACTGGTCGGTACGGTGGCTCGGTGAGCCGCGCGCGTGTGGTGCGGTGACTCGGTGAGCCGCGCGCGTGTGTGGTACGGTGGCTCGGTGAGCAGCGGGCGTGAGTCTGCTCGTGACGAAGCGGACGTGTGTGTCTGCTTCGTTACACCTTATCGGAACAACTTCGATCACACTATCTTGAATGTCCAGGCGGTTTTTTTGCCTGGTTGTTCTACCTTGCCGGTTGCTGCTATTGTACCTCTTTTGGTTAGGTGGTCGGTAATTTTGACGTCGCTGGCGCTAGCAGCGCCCTGGCGCGTGTTGACTCCTTTGACCATGTTTAACCTCTCTTTCTTTTTGACGAAGATTATGTTCATAAATGGTGATGGGTCGATCCGAGAAGGATAATGAAGATATGCTTGCACTTTATATTAAAAATAATAGGTTTAATCAGAAAATAATCGTGACAAAAAGATCGCGCGTGATGAACTCGACGCCATGTTTTTTGTTCTAAGTGTCGTCGCTTTAGCGCTTCGCCTCGAGAGGCCCTCACGGGGAAAAACGATGCCCGCAAAGTTCGGTGCTCGACAACCAGCTTTATAGGTTTATCTACCTCTACGTCTTGATTACTTGTCTGTTGCACAATTGACTGTCTCTGGAAGTATCAAAATATTCAGTATTCTCTGCATCTGTAGGTACATCTAAGAGCGTAACTATTTCTAACGATTCTTACCTTGGCATCATCATTCACATGTACAATGATTTCAAATTTTTGATCTTGTAGATGTAACCAAAAATTAAACAGCCCAGCATCTTCTTGGTTTAAAAAGTCTGGCATGTGGATTATTTGTACTTTCAATAATTTTGAAAAGATTTAATTTACTGTCGGATTTTAAATAATCTTCTAAAATTTTGAGAGCAATCTTCTTCTCTGTAGTCTGGTCTTGTATATTATCTGAGTTTTCCTGAAGCATTTTTTCTTTGTTCTTTTTCAATTTTGAATAATCCACAGCCTCTGCATTTAGAGGGCATAGGCCACATCTCTTGAATCCATTTATTAAATATCGTTTCGCATTTATAGTCTCTAGGGTCTTTTTCAATAAAGGAGCAAATTGATGCTTAAGAATTTTAAGAGACACATGCTTTTCACAAAATTCTCTGTGCTCATATTCCCATTGACTTTTCAAGTTATTGAAAAATGCCACGTCCAAGGGCTGAAGAACGTGAGTAGCATTAGGGATTAGGGCAATGAGAATTATTTGATTTTCTCGACATAGCCTGCTGAGGGGCAGCGTGAGGTGGGATTTGTGGCCATCTATAAAGAGAACAACTGGTAAAGGCACTTCTTTCTGTTTCAACCAGGGTTTAAATGAATTGCCCACATATTCATAAAAACTTTTAGATGTCATCCAACCGTTGCCAGAGAATCCAAACTCAAATCCTTCACTAGCAAATATAAAAACATTATCTGGCAATTTTTTTCCTGGAAAAAGAATTAATGTTGGAGCCAGCTCACCAGCAGCATTGGCTGTTAATAGTACTGTGATATTCTCCTTTTCATTATTTGCTGTTGTATTATAAACATTCTTGCTCCCCTTGCGGGCCAATACTGCAGATGGCTTAGGATTAAAAAGAATACCGGTTTCATCAGCGTTAAAAAATCTCCTGGCTAATGCTTTATTAGATTCCTGAGCGAAACTACGAGGAATTGGCATTCCTGCAGCTTCCTGATCTTTCACAACATTTCTAAACCATCCTTTCATCCCATCTTCTATAACCTGAGCTCTACTCAAAGGTACATTTTCCGGTATCCTTTCACTGATATTAGGATTTCGCTTCAGGAATCCATCATACCAGGCTCTACTTGGTTTTTCATTATGGAAAGGGGTTTTCCTGTTAAAAGTAATGCAGAATAATTGTACAGAATTCAAGAGTTTTTTCTTGGTGATCGGAAAACCACGGTCACTCCACTTCAACACCCGATCAGCAAGTTGTTGTTCTTCATCCGCACTAAATACAGGGGATATTCCTGGATTTCTATCTTGATGTTTGCCCTTCTTTCGCGCTCTGATCGTGGATTCAGGAATATCATATTTTCTTGATAGTTCTGTAACGGACGCTCCAAGTTTCGCGTCCTCGACAGCAAGTCGAAGGGCGTCTTTATCATAATTACTGTGCTTTACACGCGGTTTTTCTCGATTTCTTTTCTTCACAGCTTTATTTATTAATTTCTTAGTCTTGCCCATGGTGAAACACTTTCTAAAAACTCGAAAAATGCACTCCAATCAACTGAGAAAACACAGCGACACGATGCAATGTTTTGGTTCTTCACGTGTAAGAGGTAAAGCTCGATCTACAATTGACGTATACGTCCCCGTTCCCGTTCCCGTTCGCGTAGAATAGCGGCGCCTGGTCCACAGTAAACGCGCGCCAGAAGCGTTTGACCAATGATAAGCTGAAGCCTCTACCCAATCGATTTGCGTGGGGGAATTTACGCGATCAACTAAACTCCTAACCTCGTTTTCCGTACTCCGTCTTAGTTGTTGCATTGTGGTTTTTGCATCGTAACAAAGTGTGAATTTCGAAATGGATTTATACGAACCCGTGGTGCAACCCTTTTTCACTATAAGTACTTTATCCATACTCTTGATGCTCCTAAGAGGAAAAAAGAAAGAAAGCAGAAATCGTCGTTGGTGGGTTCGTCCGATACTCTTGCAACGCAAGGAAAAAGGACAATTTCATAATCTGTTCGCCGTTATGAGGGCTGAAGACAATGAACAATTTTTCAAGTACACTCGGATGACAGTGAAAACGTTTGGGAAATTACTGAAGCTTGTTGGTCCATCTCTCAAAAAACGAAGCAGGCGGGAATCCCTTGATTCAGAGCATCGATTAGTAATTACCTTATAGTAAGTGGACATGGCACAAATAATAAATGTATTTCAATGCTGAGATGTGCTTCAATCATAAATTAATTTCAACTATCTTGCTCACGGAGGCAGTATGCAGTTGACCGCATGGAGCTTCTACATCTCAAAATCGCTAGTCAGTAACATCATTCGAGAAACGTGTAAAGTGATTTGGGATATATTGTCACCCATATATTTGAAACGGCCTACAATGGATGGATGGAAAAATATAGCTGAAGAGTTTTATCAACGATGGAATCTTTCCCATTGTATCGGAGCAATGGATGGAAAGCATGTGACAATTCAAGCTCCGAAGGAGTCGGGTTCACTTTACTTCAACTATAAAAAATCATTCAGTATCGTAATAATGGCTGTATGTGATGCAAATTACAATTTCACTCTTGTTGATGTTGGTGCATTTGGGTCCCAAAGTGATGATGGTGTTTTCAAAGATTCTGCATTTGGCAAAGCTTTGGATGCAAATTTACAGGAAGTACCTAATGACTCACTTCGGCCTCAATCACAGGTTTCTTTTCCATATTTTCTCGTTGCTGATGAAGCCTTTCCCCTGAAAAGATATATAATGAGACCATACCCAGGGTCCCATCTGACCCTGAAGCAGAACATTTTTAATTATAGATTATCCCGAGCACGACGTATAATCGAGAACACTTTTGGTATTTTAGTGAATAGATGGAGAGTGCTGCGTACAACCATAATAGCTGAAGTAAGCACTGTTGAACGAATTGTATGTGCTACGATCGCTTTGCATAACTTCATAAAAAGCGTTGAAGACCCAAAAGGGAATGCATGTACTGTGCGTTATTCTTATGATAGTTTCGTAGATACGTACGATACTCAAGGTAACGTGATTCTCGGAGAATGCAGAATCGACGAAATCTCCGAGCTGCATGATATAGGTCGTATGGGTTCAAATTATGCTCAACGTAATGTTATCGATCTTCGGCACACCCTGGCTGACTATCTAGTTTCTCCAGAGGGGGAAGTTGACTGGCAGTACGCTTATGTGAACAGAGGTCGTTTTGAACAGTAGGATTTAACATGACCATAAACGTAAACAATAGAATATATTTCTCAAAGACTAACTGTTTTTAACATTCTCATTTACAGCACGGTATCACAAGTTAAACTTAGTACAAACTTATTACAAACAAAAATTACTTATATATATATATATATATATATATATATATATATATATATTTCAGGTAATATTCTCCCGCAATTTGTGGCAACTTAATTAAGACGAAAGGCAGGGTTAGTTAGTCTATGATACCACTAAGCAATTAAAGGTACTTGCGACCCGGGTTTCAAAGTGTTTCACTTCAT